>PVJN01008010.1:0-66984 GCA_004026805.1 Lasiurus borealis | reverse complement strand
AGCACACAGAACCCCAAACAAAAGGAATCCAAAGAGGACCACACCAAGACACATCATAATTAAAATGCCAAGAGCAAAAGACAAAGAGAGAATATTAAAAGCAGCAAGAGAAAAACAGTTCATTACCTACAAGGGAGCACCCATACGACTGTCAGCTGATTTCTCAACAGAAACGATGCAGGCCAGATGGGAGTGGCAAAAAATATTCAACGTGGTGAATAGCAAGAACCCACAACCAAGAATAATCTATTCAGCAAAGCTAACATTCAGAATTGAAGGGCAGATAAAGAGCTTCACAGATAAGAAAAAGCTAAAGGAGTTCATCAACTCCAAACCAGTGTTATATGAAATGCTGAAGGGTACTCTTTAAGAAGAGGAAGAAGAAAAAGGTAAAAGCCAAAAAATTATGAACAACAAATACATATCTATCAACAACTGAATCTAAAAATTAAGTGAATTAAAAATTTGATCAACAGAATAAACTGGTGAATATACTAGAATCAGGAGCACAGAAAGGGAGTGGACTGATAATTCTCAGGGGGGAAGGGGTGAGGGGTGTACAGGGAGAGACTGGACCAAAATCATACACCTATGGATGAGATCAATGGGAGGGAGCTAAGGGCAAAGGGAGGGGTGGGAGTTGGTGGAGGGGTGCTATGGAGGGAAAAAAAAGAGAAGAAAATGTAATAATCTGAATAATAAAGATTTAATAAAAAAAAAACAAAGAGAGAATATTACAAGCAGCAGGAGAAAAACAGTTCATTACCTACAAGGGACCACCCATAGGACTGTCAGCTGATTTCTCAACAGAAACTATGCAGGCCAGATGGGAGTGGCAAGAAATATTCAATGTGATGAATAGCAAGAACCTACAACCAAGAATACTCTATCCAGCAAAGCTATCATTCAGAATTGAAGGGCAGATAAAGAGCTTCACAGAGAAGTAAAAGCTAAAGGTGTTCATCAGCTCCAAAACAGTATTATATGAAATGCTGAAAGGTACTCTTTTAGAAGAAGAAGAAGAAAAAGGTAAAAGATAAAAAATTATGAACAATACTTACGTATCTATCAACAATGAATCTGAAAATTAAGGGAATTGAAGATTTGATCAATAGAATAAACTGCTGAATATAATAGAATTAGGAGCACAGAGAGGGAGTGGACTGATAATTCTCAGAGGGAAAGGAGAGAGGGGTATACAGGGAGAAACTGGACAAAAATCATGCACCTATGGATGAGGTCTTTGGGAGGGAGGTAAGGGTAGAGGGAAGGGTGGGAGCCAGGTGGAGGGGAACTATGGGGGGGGGGAAAGAGAAACAAATGTAATAATCTGAATAGTAAAGATTTAAAAATAAATAAATAAATAAATAAATAAATAAATAAATAAATAATACAAAAAGTAGAGATTGCCTTGGCTGGTGTGGCTCAGTTGTTTGGGCTTCACACATGCACAAGGAGGTTGCCGATTCAATCCCAGTCAAGGGCACATGCCCAGGTTTGAGGTTTGATCCATGTGGAGAGCATGCAGGAGACAGCTGGTCAATGTTCTGCTCTCACATCGCTGATGTTTCTCTCTCCCTCTCCTTTCCTCCCTCTCTAAAAATCAATAAACTAGTCTTTAAAAAGTAATAATAATCAAGTGAAGATATAGGTGCAGAAACCAGTCTGAAAAGTTAGTCCAGAATTCAGAGAAAAGAAACAAGAAACAAAAAAATGAAGTAGGAAAAATGAAGCTATGGAGGATATTGAAAGTCCTTGATTTTCTGATTACAATGCAAAAAAAAAAAATAGAAACATTTTTTAAATCCCACTCCTTAAATATTAATTTACATAATATTAGATGAAGATAAGAACTTCTGGAACTCAAAACCATAGAGAAAACCATTTCTAACTCAAAAATAGAGACAAATCTAAAACAACATCAAGGTTATTGGGTAATGTGTTGGATTAAATTCATTGCAACTAGTTCTTTGAGGATGGCCTTGAATATTTCATTAAGTAAATTGTTGGAAGTAGAATTACTGACACATAATAGATGTTCAAAAATAACTGTTAAAAGCATGAGTGAACAGAGAAAGTTCTGTAAAAGTAAACATTCATGCAGAGATTTTCTGTGAAGCAGTAATATCACAGCTTACTTTTGAATAATGGACATAAGATTATTTTTATCTCCTTTTTCACTTGTCTGTATTTTTCCTTTTCTGTTATTAATACACATTACTTGTGTAATAAAGACAAAATGTAATTTTTTAAGTAGGGGTATGGAAGGCAACTGCAACAAAGATTCTTCCTGGGTCTTGCCTGAGAATTTTCATGCATGGTGAAAACGACATGGCTGAATTCTAAAGGATTAAATTGAAAGAAAATTTGATTCCCAGTCAGCACCCCACAATCCAGTAGCCTTGTCATGATAGCCAGCCTCCATCCACCCCTGGGATTCTTGCCCTCTTATGGCTCCTCTACCACATTTCAGAAGAGTTTGTCTGTGAAACCAACATAATACGACAGAAGAGGGGGTATGTCACTTCTAGATTAGGTTATCAGAGATACTTCCATCTTGATTGTTCTTCATTTTTGGATCAGTTGCTCTGGGGAGAAGCCAGCTGGTAGGTTGTAGGCCCTACGAAGAGGCCCAGGTAGCAAGGAACTAAAGCCTCTTGCCAACAGGCAGGTAGTTGCACCATTCTGGACGTGGTATCTCCAGCCCCAGTCGGATGTTCAGATGATGCAGCCCAACTCCCGAATGAAACCATGTGAAACCTGGAACCAGAATCTTCCAGTGAGGCTAACCTTGATTTTGACCCTCCGAAACTGTGTGAGACAATAACAGTTTGTTTCAAGATGCTAAGTTCTGGGGTAACTAGATCTGCTACAATAGGTAACTCATATGCTTTCTAAACTGGGTTATGGCTTTTAGCACAGGGAAGAGGTAAGAAAAGGGCAGAGGGACAAAATGGTACAAGAGGACATCTTTGAGAAGGAGCAGAGTTCCTTATGAAGTGAGTATGTCTTTAACCATCCTCCCTATCCATGCAATATGAGCATTCCTGATGAGTCTCCCTAGAGGGAAATGCAAGGAAATACCTTTAAGATAGAAAAGTGACTCCAGAACCTGGGGTATGTATTCCCTTTCTTCCTGGAATTCCTGGCAGTTGGCAAGCCACAGGGGGGCCCAACAGGTGCTGTTGTGAACTGTTGTGAAATGGCACACACAGAGTTGGTGGGGGCTCGTCTCTGGGATTTCATATAAGGTCCTATCATCCGGGGTAGAGACAGGATAACCCAGGAGAACCATCCCAGTTGACCAAGTGTCCTACTGAGGATGGAATGGCTGAGGCTCTGAGATTTTTTTTTATATATATTTTTATTGATTTTTCACAGAGAGGAAGGGAAAGGGATAGAAAGCCAGAAACATCGATGAGAGAGAGACATCGATCAGCCGCCTCCTGCACGCCTCCTACTGGGGATATGCCCCTGACCGGAATCGAACCTGGGACCTTTCAGTCCCCCGCCGACCTCTATCCACCGAGCCAAACCGATTTCGGCGAGGCTCTGAGATCTTAACCATCTGCTTCTGAGGGTCCCACCCAGCCTAGGACCTTAGACAGAGGCACGCTGTCTGTGCCATCACCTCTATATCAAGTATTGCATCACAGCCAAATCCTACCTGGGACTCCACATAGGTGGGTCCAGCCAAGTGCATGGCTATTGAAGGACACTGAGCGCTGGTCAAATAGAGAAGGGGGCCTCCTTCTCCTCCTCCCACAGAGGACTCTTGGAGTAAGCAGTTGGACTGTGAGAGCTGCAAGCAGGAAGGGAAGGGCATGAATAGATAGTGGGATCGTCTGCTTTTCAAGCCCAGGGCAGGGGCTCTGAACCAGACTCTGGTAGAATATAAAAATGTTTGATGGGATGGAATGTTTCCTCAAAACGAAACTATTTAAACCTGGAAATGACTGGATACAGATTATATTTATATGATTGTGCTACCTCTGGTTTTCCACTGCTGAGCATAAATGGAGAAGTGGGTGGAGACAAGGAAGGAAGTTATAAAACTAAGGTAGAGCAACTCTGGGCACATGGCTGAGTGAGGTCTGTGCAATGGACCAACGAAGCCTGGGGCCCATATTCCCCTTCTTCTTGAAGGTTAAGCTGGTGATCTCCCATGCAGGAACCCTGCCCTACTTCAAGACCTCCCACATTGTAAATGCAGGTTTTAAAAAATATATCCATTTTATTTTAATGAATTCCATGATTTTTAAATCCTCACCCAAGGATATATTTATGAGAGAGAGAGAGAGAGAGAGAGAGAGAGAGAGAGAGATAGGTGTTGAGGGGTTGCCTTCTGCACACATCCTGACAGAGGACTGAATCCAAGACCCTTGGGTGCATGGGACAATGCTCCAACCAACTGAGCCATCCAGCTGGGCTAATTCCATGACTTTTAAATGCTTTTTTATCCCTTTCATAGGAAAGAGGTAAAGCTGTCCCCCCAGTATCCAAAAATTCCAATCTTCTTCTCTGCGTAGATGCGCTTTTGTCAGCGAGTCTCCTGGGTGCTGGGTCACTGGCAGATGTTCCTGAAGCACTTCCTGGGTCAAAGGCCCCTGCCACCTGGAGCTCCTGATCACTCCCACCCTCCACAAGGGACATCTGGACTAGATCCTAGACCTGCTGCTGCTTTGGGACCTTGGAGATGTGATCAGTGGCTTCTGTCATTTCAGAATCCTAGCTCCCCCAGAACTGTAACTTTCTCTTGCATCAGGGCCAGAGGCAGTGGGAAGCCATGCCTCTTACCATCAAGCAGTGGATGCACCTGTCCTTGGCACCCCCATATCAGCACCACTGGGCTCCTGAACATCTTGGCAAACACCACCAAATGGGCCGAGGAAAAGGTGATGGACACACAGCTGCTGTGGGCCTCTTGGTAGCGGACCAGCTGGCACAGACTCTCTGGGAGGTGCAGCTGTAAATGCGGATGTGGCATCTGCTTCTTCTTAAGCTGTTTAGTAACTGCATCCAGAACCACCTTGTGGTGTGCAAACACTAGATAGAATCTTCTCTCTCCCACTTTCCACAGGTCCAGGGTATATCCAGTGACACATGGGATTTGGCTTTAGCTGTTCTGTTGAAGGCTTCTTCCTTTAGATTGCTATCCTTGAGATTGTCCTTGGTGATCCTTTCCTTGGCCATGGCCTCCAGGGCGCTCCGGCCTTGGCACTCACCTCGTCTGGGGCCACATTGTTATCTTGCTTGTTAATCTGGACCTTTGAAAGGACATCAGATGGGGGACATCGCAGCTTGGCTGCTTCCTCCTGCAGGAGCACCAGCTCTCCCAGGGTGGAGGACCCGGAATGACCTATTCCCAGGGATGCCACTTGGCACCACCATAGCCAAGTCCAAGGGCAAGAGACTGAGGGAACAACGTTGGCTGATGATGATGATCCATGTGCACAACTCTGTTATCACACGTGGCTGGTGTGCCCACAGTGAGATCAGGCGCTTGGCAACCTTGCAGGGGAAGGGGGGAGGCAATACCTGCACGAGGGTGGGTCTTACTGTTTTTGAAGTGAGCTTCATGTAAAAGACAGTCATAGCCGGTAGTCCTGTCCCAGGCTGGTATTTTCCTTGACTAAATGCAGGTATTTTTAATAGTGTAGCATCTCCTGCTCCTTGCAAATACTATTCCTTCTTAGACTCTGGACCAACTGCCCAATGGAATGTTCTGCGGTGAAAGGAAAGTCCTATGTCTGCACTGCCCAACATAATAGCCGCAAACCACACTAAACTACTATTAGATTGGCTACTATGCACTTGGCAGATGGCCAGTGCAACTGAGGGATGACTGTGATAACCTATTTAATTTTAATTGTTGAAATGTAAATAGCCACATATTAGTGCTACCGCATTTGACAATGCAGATTTGACAGTGGAGCTGTACATCTTTCCTTCTATTCCACTTTTGGAAATCCGATTTCCTAACTTTGGAGGAGTCTTTGTTTGATTGTTTCCTGTTGCAAACTCCAACATGGCAGGCCCATTTCAGCTCGTGGTTTCTATCACCCCACACCAACCACCAATTCTTCCTGGTGTGTCCTCAGAACCAAACTTAGAATAGCATTTACAATAATGTTTACATGGAGAAAATGTAAGCACAGACTGGATATCTGACAATAATAGGAATTGCTAAAATTGCACACTGACATGTTTATAGATAGGATGGCAAGGTAACTGTAATTTGCTTTAGAAATGGAGATACCCAGCAAGCTTGGCTCAGTGATTAAACTTCGACCAATGAACCAGGAGTTTGATTACCAGTTGGAGCACATGCCCAGGGTTGTGGGTTTGATCTTCAGTGTGAGGCATGCAGGAGGCAGCTGATCGATGATTCTCTTTCATCAATGATGTTTCTATCTCTCTCTCCCTCTCCCTTCCTCTCTGAAATCAGCAAAAAAAAATATTTTTAAAAAAGAAATGGAGGAGGGAGCAGTTGAAGGAGATTGGATGATGATTGCTAAAACCATGTGGTGGGTTCATGGATACCTCTCTGATGAGTCTCTCTACTGCACATGTGTACACATTTTTAATCAAAAGTTGAGTTTTTAACAAAATGGGAAAATGCTCAGATTACTATATCAAGTGGAAGGGAAAAGCAAGCTACAAAATGATAAAGATACAATAAAGTGAGGAATTTATAGGAGTGGAAGAAAATATGTAATGTGTAGTGTTCAGGATTTAGGTGACTGAGCTCAAATTCTAGCTATAACACTTATCTGGCTGAGAGATGATTTATTATTATTATTATTATTATTATTATTATTATTATTATTATTATGCTTTGCTAAACCTCTGTCTCTTCATCTACCAAAAGAGGATCATACTAGAATGTATATCTTCAAATTGCTGTGGAGCTTAAATGATTTAGCCAGCATCTGGCACGCAATACAAGTCCCAATTTATATCTGGGCAATAGATGTGTAAGGGTAGCTGTTGCATCTTCATATTATCCAGTTTTCCACAAAAGTGATGTCCTTCTTTACATTCATGGAGGAAAATTATTTTTTTAATAAAATAACAGCTCCTTCCATTGCTACTTTGATATTACGAGAAACTGTTAGGAAAATAAGTTAATAGTTTATCAGATGTTCTAGACTTTAGCAAAAGAGAATTTCTGCTAATGTCTGGATGAGTGGAATTCCCCTTGAAAACCCAGTCTCGTGGCCTTTGTGATCTGTATCAGGAAAGCCTCCTTGGACACTTCCTCTGGCCTGGCAGGCAGGAGTGGGTGTGTGAGGGGGGAGGGGAGTTGGGGGAAGAGAGTTTTATCGCTATGATTATTCGGGCCTGAAAGCTCACCATTATTTGGGACTGAAAGCCCGCCATTGTCCACTGATGGACAGACCTTCTTGGCTGATGATGCTACACAATTTTCCCTTTCTTTAAATTTGCATCTTTAAACAAGGTGGTCACTTTCTAGTTATGAACCTCCTCCAAGTGACAGTGATACTTATGACATTATACTTTTCTTCCTTTAGTAACATGAAAACCTTGCCGCTTCTATTCCCTACCCACTTTGTGTTGGGAGGTAGACGTGTAAGGCCATAAATAAGGTTTTGGTCCCGGTATCTGTATTTGTACTGGAGGATAATGGCACTGTCGCTATTATCTTGTGTCTGCCTCCATCACAAAGGCTTCTTTCCACTTTCTCCATGACTATCAATGGAGTGAATCAACTGAAATGACACTAAACCAGAGAGACAGCAAGGGAGGAAGGGCTAGAAAGGAGGATGCTGGTTAACATAACTGTAATGTCCAAGGGGTAGGGTTAGCTTTTAGATACAGCTAAATCCAGGTGCTCTATGTTTTCACAGATCTTTCTCTCCTCATCTGCTGTGTCAGCCTTATTCTCAGGTGGCATTTAGCAGCTCCAAGCTTATAATCTATCACTTAACCTCTCTAGTAGAGAAAGGAAATATACTTCAATACCAAGTCACTTGAGCCCAGTCCTAGAAGCAACTCTCATTGGTCCAGATTGGATCATGTGGCCACCTCTGAGCCAGTCATTGAGATTTTGATAGACTTTCTGAAGCCAAAGGATGGCATCAACCCTGTTTAGTCACCTGGACTGTGCGTAGAAGATGGATAGTTTCCCTTCACAAATAAGAGGCTGTTAAAAGCAGATTGCAAATGGATGCTGAGCAGAAAAAAAACAACAGCTGTCCACTCTGCATCCCATAACAATCGTTCTAATTCCCTTTGATGTAATTTGGGAAATCTCCTGCAAACTTATTCTTCCCTATTGTTGTGGCAGGCTCTGTCTTTTGCCAGTTACCTCATGGTCAAGTATCTTGAACTCTTGCCAAGGAAATGAAATCCTCTTCAATGCCAACAGCATCATGACCTGTTCACTCCCATGTCCTCTCTCTTCCAAAGTCACAGCCATTACCCAGATGAAAATATGGAACATCACTTGCATCTTCAATTTTTTCAGTCCTTCTTACAACCTTAAAACCTTTCAGAGACGTATCTCAGATTTCTTTTGACTGTGCCATTTATCTGCGGATGAATCAGAAGTAGGTAATGGCTGGAGATTCCATGCAAGCAGTCCCTTACACCTTGTATCTGTGCTCCAGAAACACAGTGCCCTCCAAGCATGCCACACCTGTTCTCAGAAGGGAGCCATCTCATTCTGAAAATGCACAAGTCTTGGGTTTTTTTTCCACCCAGTTGTGGCTGTTTCTCTCATGTGTACACTGCAGTACCTGGTATAGTGCTAAGGATATACTAGATGTTCAATAATACATGTCCTGTCTCCATTCTTGCCCTATCTAGGTGGCCTTTAAAAAATAACTTAAAAATTAAAAATACTAAGCTGAAGATGCACTCTAGAAAGGAATAATTACCAGGGACTTTGTAATGTATTTATTAAGCTAGGTGGTGGGTACCTGAGTGCTCATTGCATTTCTGAAACACTTCATAAATTAAAAAATTGCAGGTTACAACTCAAACTGACAAAGCAAAAGCTAATCTTATTATGTCACTCCCGAGGTTGGTTCCCCATAGCACACAAGATGACATTCAAGCTCCTTGCCTTCACACAAGGCCCACGAATTTCCCCAGCCTTCCTTCTCCCCACCTGTTACAGATTAAATGTTTGTATCCACCCTACCCTCAATATTTATATGTGGAGGTTATTTTTGGAGGTGGGGCCTTTGAAAGGTGATTAGAGTTAAATGAGGTCAGGAGCCCCCATGATGGGATTAGTACTCCTATAAGAAAAGGAAGAGAGACCAGAGTTTCCTCTCTCTGCTGTGAGAGGACAGAGTAAGAAAGCGGCATCTGCAAACCGGTAAGAGAGTTCTCATCAGGAACCTTGATCCTAGACTTTCCATCCTCCAGAACTGTGACATGTAAGTGCCTATTGTTTAAGCCACCTGGTCTAAGGTATTTTGTTATAGCAACCTGAGCTGACTAAGAGACACCACCCTCCCTCCCACATCCATCACTTCAGGCATCTTGAACTACTCCCAGCTCCCTGAATGTGTCATTTTCTCTCTTACTGAGTGCTTTGGAGTCTGTCTTTTCTCCCTTTTGTCATGGGCTAACTTCTGTTTACTCGTTATATTGGGCAGAGTAGGCTAACAAAGTCATCCTAGAATTCAGCGCTTTTCGCTCATGTAACAATTCCAAGATAAGCGGTCCAGATGACTGGGAAATTCTGCTCTAGTGGTTATTCAGAAACCCAGGTTCCTTCCAGTCATTGCTCTGCAGCCTCCAGGCCTTTAGTCATCTGCATAATTGAAGCTGGGTCCCGACCACATGCTTGTAGTGATAGTGATACTGGAATACTTTAAAGTCCAGCCTCAAATTGGCCCACATCTTTTCCACTCATTCTATTGGTAATAACTTAGTCACATGATCACAGCTAAATCCTGGGGGTGCTGAGAAATGTAGTCCCCAGTTAAGCAGCTATGTACCTTCCTATTGTTCTTTCATAATGGAAGAATGAATTTCAAAAAACAATTGAAGTTCAGACTTTGATTCCTATGAATAGCCTTCTCTGTCCCCTGACTTCTCTGTCTAGGTTAGATGTCCCTTTGCAAACACTTAGTGTCCTACATAGCAATTATCTAAGTAGTTGCTTCTCTCTCAGCTTCACCCACCTGCCTGGCCCAGCTATACTAAGAGCATGTTGGGTGTGGCTCTGTGTCCTTAATGCCTAGACATTGAATACAGTTGGAGTAATACAGTCTGAGAATCAGCTACTTAATTTGCAGGCCCCAGTGAAAAATTAAAATGTGGAATTCCTTGTTCAAAATGATAAAGAATTTGTAGATGACAAAAGAGCATTAAACCAAACATGGGGTCCTTCTGAGTGCAGGTCCCCATGCAGCTGCACAGGTCATATGCCCATGAAGCCAGTCCTGAAAGTGGAAATAAGTAAGTAAATTGAATAGCCTGAGTCACCCTCCATAAGAAATGTCACATCTCTGTTGTGTATTCTTATACTAGGAGTAAAGAGAAATCAAATCATGCTTGTGAATATTTAGGAAGGAAATCTTTGCTGTCCCTACAGGCTAAACTTAATAGAGCTCATCTCAGTGAGGACATATTCCCTTCCCCATTGCTTTGCCATTGGGGGTATGGAGGGACACAGCAACCGGTAGGCTTCTAGCTCCCTAACAATCCAGATGTTCAGTATCTCCCTTTTCTCTCACCTCCTATGGGGTCTCCTTTCAGCAAGTCATCTCAGAGCAGTAATAGCATGATAATTCTCTTACCACCTCACAGACTTCTTGGATTTCAAGACCTTAGACGTCATTGCCAAGCAGTTCTCCAGCATCTGCTCCAACACTTCCAGTGACAGGGAACTTCCTACCTCCTGAGCAGCCCTTCTGTTTCTGACAGCTCTATGGGTAGAATTCTTCCTCAAGTTGAGCCCAAACTTCCTTCTTCGTGACTCCCTCCCCCCTCCCCCAGTTCTGAGCCACATGGAGGAATTGAAATACTGCTCTTGTGCCCCCCAGGTGTTTGAAGGGCTCTGTTGTTCACCTGAAAGTGGAAGTTGTCAACAAGCAGCACAGAGATGGTATTAGGCCACAGGTGTACTGTGCTTGGTCCAGGCAGGCTATATATTTTCATTGGTGGGTTGCCAGCACTGAAAAATCTGGAGGGTGTATATAAAATGCAGAACTCAAGCTTCTAAACCTTGGAAACTATGGCAACACTGGGCTCATAATCCCACAAGCCTACTGGCCACAAAGGATCCTAAAGAATGAATATTGGCCTAGCCAGCATGCTCAGTGGTTGAGTGTCAACCTATGAACCAGGAGTTCATGGTTTGATTCTTGCTCAGGGCACATGCCCAGGTTGCAGGCTCAATCTTCAGTATGGGGAATGCAGGAGGCAGTTGACCAATGATTCTCTTTCATCCCTGATGTTTCTATCTTTCTCTCCCTCTCCCTTCCTTTCTAAACAAAATAAAAATATATATATTTAAAAAAAGGAATGAATATTAGGAGGGCAACTGTCACTCTTGACTACAACCTGGCTGATAGCATGTCTACGCATTTAATTTACTGTCACAACCCCCAAATAATATGCTCAGCCTCCCTACCATAGAAGTAGCCAAAGTTGTAACCCTAAGTTTTAAAAATTGATTTCTAGGAAAGTTATTTGAAGAGGAATGACTCCCTTTTTACCATTTTTTTCTTCCTGCTTAGAATGCAGAGGTGATGGTGGGTGTTCCAGCAATTACCTTGTGACTATGAGACAGTTTTGAGGATAGGTGCCACTTAAATAAATGCTAACACCAAAAGCAGAATTCTGGTTCTTATATATCACACAAAGAGCATAAATAATAGAAAGAATAAGTAAATTGGACTTGAACTTTTGTGCTTCAAACAATACCTACAAGAAAGTGAAAAGACAGCCCTAGCCAGATTCAATTGGTTGGAGTGTTATCCCATGCATCAAAGATTTTGGGTTCAATTCCTATTCAGGTCACATGCCTAGGTTTCAGATTCTATCTCCAGTTGGTGCTGGTATGGGACACAATCAACTGGTGATTCTCTCTCACATTGGTGTTTCTCTCCCTTCCTTCCTCTCTCTCTCTTTCTAAATCAATAAAAAAAATATCCTCAGATGAGAATTTTTTAAAAAGTGAAAAAAAAACACAACCCACAGAACGGGGGGAAATACTTGAAAATCATTTTATTATAAGGGACTTATATCCAGAATATATAAAGAAATATTACAAATCAATTAAAAGTGTTTTTTAAAACTCAATTTTTAAAAATGTGCAAAGGATTTGAATAGATATTTCTCCAAAGACGATACACAAATGGCCAATAGGCACATGAAAAGATGTTCAACACCATTAGCCATCAGGGAAATGCAAATCAAAACTACAATGTGATACCACTTTACACCCACTAGGATGCCTGGAATCAAAAATAATAAGTGTTGGGGGGATGCAGAAAAATTGGAACCCTTGTGCATTGCTGGTGGGGATGTAAGATGGTGCAGCTGCTGTGGGAACCAGTTTGGCAGTTCCTCAAAAGTTAAACATAGAATTAGCATATGATCCAGCAATTCCACTGTTAGGTATACATCAAATAGAATTGAAAGTAGAAACTCAAACAGATACTCTTATACCAATGTTTATGGAAGCATTATTCACAATAGCCAAAAGGTAGAGGTTCCCCAAGTTCCCATTAACAGATAAATGGATAAACAGATTGTTATATGTATATACAAATAACGGAATGTTATTCAACAGTAAAAAGGAATGAAGTATTGATACATGATACAACACGATGAACCTAGAGAACACTATATTAAGTGAAAGACCAACTATTGTATGATTCTGTTTCTATGAGATGTCCAGAATAGGCAAATCTGTAGAAACGGAATGAGGATGACTGGTTGCCAGGGATTGGGAAGAGACGGAAAGGGAAGTGACTGCTAATGGAACAGGGGGTTTCTTTAGGTGTTGGTAAAAGTGTTCCTAGTTTAGATTGTAGTGGTGCCTCAATTCTGTAAAGCACTAAAAATCATTAGATTGTACAATTTAAGGAGATGGATTTAATTGTTTGTAAATTATACCTCAATAAATCTGTTTTGGAAATAAAGTGGAGTAAAAAACTTGCATTTATCTGCTCCACCTTCTTCAACTATTAACTCGAGGCGAATTTCTTTTATCTATAATCCCATGGGCTCTTCCCCCCACTCCCATGTTATTTGAAGCAGACCCTAGATGTCTTCTAAGACAGAATTAAAACCAGAAATTTTTTGCAGTGTGGCTCAGTTGGTAGGGTGTTGTCCCTGTACCAAAAGGTTGTCAGTTTGATTCCTGGTCAGGGCATACGCCTGGGTTTCAGGCTTAATCTCTGGTAGGGGTCATGCAGGTGGTAGCCAATCAATGCTATGCTCTCATATTGATGTTTCTTTCAGTCTCCCTCTCCCTTTTTTCTAAAAATCAATAAACTATTCTTTTTAAAAAAATAAAAAGAAACAAACAAAAAAGGGCCTACAGTCTGGTTAGCTGGCTGCATTGCTCCTGGCAGGTGACATCCAAGCTTGATTCTCTAATCTTCATGGGCATGTTGTGAATATCATAGTGTCCTACAATAAATCTTCTTCTGCTTAAATTTTCTGCCACTAAGAACCTCAAATCTTGGATCCACAATTGACATTGACCTTTGGTGTGTAATCATCCGCAGATGACGTTTTAAGAGAGTCATGGTATCTAAAAACAGTGTGAGAGTATTTTTTTTGTCCTTAACGGAAACCTCCTGGCAAGCCCAGGAGCCTTCTGGAGACCATGTGTAAATTTAAGTCGGTTGGTACGTGAGGATGGCTTGCAGAAGAGAGCATCCCTTTCCAGGGGAAACCCCACTAATAAAGAATAGTTGCTATGAATAAGGTTGAACATGGTTCTCTACTATCTTGGATTCTGACTTTGGTTCCCTGAAGAGGAACCTTCTTCTTCTCTGAAAGGTCATGGTTGTAAACATCACCCCCCTGCCCTAGGATGTTAGCTGACTCATCTCTTCTTATCATATCCTCTACAAAGGACTTCACCACCAGCTCCTCCCTGCACCTTGAGTAAGCTAGATAGGCTCTGGTTAATATCATTACCCTACAGGGTTTTTCATGTAAACTAGGAAGCCCTGGGCTCAAGCCCGAAGGCAAAGAGGCTGTGTTCAATCCCCAGCCACAACTTCTCCTGTGAGCTGCGACCTTCAGCAGCACACTCAGACTTTCTGGAGCTTTGTTGTTTAATCTATGAAATGGGAATAATAATCTTATTAGATATGTGCATTGAAAGGATGACACAAAGTTAGATTTACAAGGCACCTAGCTCAACATCTGAGACATAAAATAGCCATTTGACAATCCGGGGTTCCACTCTACCTACCACCTTTGACTAGTAAATATGAAATCAGGTTAAATCTGGAATTGGCATCTGCTCAACAAGAGATTAGGCTCTTTTTGTTGTTATTTTGAGTTTAAGAAATGGATTCATGTTCCTTTCTAAATAGATTGCTTTTATATAATAAATAGAAGCTTAGTGCATGAAATTCATGCACTGGCAGGGGGAGTGGGTCCCTCAGTCCAGCCTGCACCCTTAGCAGTCCAGGACCCCTTGCTCCTTACTGTCCACCTGCTCAATGCTTCTTAGCACTGCTACGGAGAGGGAGAGGCTCCTGATACCACCCCTGCCCTCCCCAACCATGAGCCTGGCTTCTGGCTGAGTGGCTCACCCCCTGTGGGAGCCCACTGACCACCAGGGGGAAGCTCCTGCATTGAACATCTGCCCCCTGGTGGTCAGTGTACATCACAATGACTCATGTTCTGGTGGTTCCACCATAACAGTCACTTAGGCTTTTATTATATAGATAATAATGACCAAGAATGGAATACAGTGGTACCTCGAGATACGAGTTTATTTTGTCCCGTAACTTTGAGGCATGGAAAACTGAGACACTCAAGTCGAGGTAGAGGTAAACTGGTGGGTCGGGTGCAGCCGGCTGATCAGCGCAATTACTTCTATCTCAACTCTTGCTTGTATTTCAAAGCAAAAATCGCTCACTCGACAGCTCATATCTCAAAAATCTCATATGTTAGGGCACTCGTATCTCTGCAGCAGACACTGTACTAAAGGCTTTCTGTGTCTTGTTTCACTCTCTCACCCTCACTGTGAGATATGTAATACCTCAGAGAGGAAGAAATTCGGGTTTGAGATGAATTTACTCACCCAAGGTCCTACAGCCACTCAATGGCTGGGCTGAGATGCTAAGCCCAGGTGCCCAGTTCCAAAGCCTTCCCTGAGCTGCTTCCTCATCAGTTCTGAGTTCTGCTTCTCCACTGCCCAATTCCCCCACCTTGTTAAGGAGGCTCATGCCCCACCTTCAGGCCCTGGGCCCATCAAAATCTGGGGAGGCCTCCTGGCTGAGACAGTTATCACCGAGTTTAGACATTTCCTGCTACCCTAGGCTATTCCTGCTGCCTGGGTTGCTTGGCCAAGGAACACCCTCAGGCTTGACCTAACAGCTTGCTTGGGATTCTGACTTCTGCAGATGCCTGCAGATGACTTCCTGGTCCTGGCCATGGCTTTGCCTTAATGACAGGTCCCCTGCTTGCTGGATGCTGACCATCCACTCTAACTAGACCACCATGGCCTGACTTCTGTGACCTGTACGTTCCCTGATTTCAGCTTAACTTTACAAAAGGCAGTTTCGGAAATATCCCCCAAAAAGCCTGCTTCCTGAGACCCACCCAGGGACTCCTAAGGGATAGCACGCTGAGAGAGTGATGGGTGGCACTCCAGAGACAGGTCAAAAAAGACAGTGACTTCTGTCTTACTTACACACTCTCTCGCCCTTGCCCTCTTCCTCTCTCTTCTTCCTCTCCTCTCTCTTTCTTCCCCCTTCTCTCTCCCTCTTCCTTCCTCTTTCTCTCCCTTTATTATCTCTCTGTCTCTCTCTTTCTCTCTCCTTCCCCCTTCCTCTTTCTGTCCTCTCTCTCTCTCTCTCTCTCTCTCTCTCTCTCTCTCTCTCTTCCCCACTGCCTTCTCTTCTGTTTCTTCCTCTCATTCTCCAACCCCTCCACCCCCCTTACACACACACACACACACACACACACAATGATGAAGAAAGCTCCCTGTTCAAAGATATCCCAAACACCTACACTGCTGCCTCACACAACAATTTCAAAACTACAACTAAAAGACAAAACGGACATCATCCAGAACCACAGGAAAGCTGGCTGAGTGTAAGTTCTACAGCTAGAAGGAAAGAGAGGGGCTCACAGAAACCCAGAGGAGCTGCAAAAAGCTGAGGTACAGAGACGTGCACGCTGAGAGAGCGGGTGCCAGAGTACCTGGCTGGCTTTCTCTGGCGGGAGGGAAACGGAGACTCCCAAGGGCATTGAACCCCTTATCTTACGACACTAAACCCCAGATCCAACCGAAACTCATATGGGGGAGTTTGGTCTGTGAAAAGGGAGAGGTGCACGGAAATTTAGGGGAGTGGCAAAAGATCAGAAGTCTGTTGGCATGTACGGCACTGCACAGAGGACAGATTGATTGTGCCGCTGGCTTTCGCGAGTGGACGGGAGACAGACCCTCTCAAAGGTGCCACTTCTGACTCCACTAAGCCCCTGTTTCAGGCGAAACCCTGTGGACCTAGACTCGTGTGGTCCTGGTGCGCAGTGGAGCTGGAAAGGCAGCAGTCTAGAGGCATTGAGGGCTGGCGCACCCAAGGACCGCTCCATTGATTACCCAGTCAGGTGAGACTCAGGGGCCGTGGAGGGCGGGGCCGACTGGAAGGCAAGGCAGTCCCTTAAGCCCTGAGACTCCACCCATCCCAAGCTCAACAGAGGCTTCTTCGGTTTTGCAAGTCTGGTATAATAAGGCTGAATTCAACACAGAAGTTTCCCCGGCATAGTGAAAATGCTGAGACAAGGGAAGGGATCACAAACAAAAGAAATGGAGGGAAAAAAATGACTGGATATAAAGTTCAAAACCATGCTTATAAGGTTTTTCAAGAATATGCTAGAAAAGATGGATAAATTTATCAAGTACCAAGAGGAGATGCAAAAGGACCAACTAGAGATGCAGAAGATCCAACTAGAGATGTTGCATAAATTTAGCGAGTCCCAAGAGGAGCTGAAAAAGGACCAACTAGAGACACTGACTGAAATAAAAAATATTATACAGAGTCCTAACAGCAGACTAGAGGAAGGCAAGAATCAAGTCAAAAATTTGAAATATAAAGAAGCAGAAAACACTCAACTGGAAAAGCAAGAAGAAAAAAGAATCCAAAAATGTGAAGATAATGTAAGGAGCCTCTGGGACAGCTTCAAGGGTATCAACATCAGAATTGTGGGGATGTCAGAAGAAGAGAGAGAGCAAAATACTGAAAACCTACTTAAAAAAATAATGACTGAAAACTTCCCACATCTGGTAAAAGAAATAGACTTACAAGTCCAGGAAGCACACAGAACCCCATATAAAAGGAATCCAAAGAGGACCACACCAAGACACATCATAATTAAAATACCAAGAGCAAAAGGCAAAGGGAGAATATTAAAAGCAGCAAGAGAAAAACAGTTCATTACCTACAAGGGAGCACCCATACGACTGTCAGCTGATTTCTCAACAGAAACTATGCAGGCCAGATGGGAGTGGCAAGAAATATTCAATGTGATGAATAGCAAGAACCTACAACCAAGAATAATCTATTCAGCAAAGCTATCATTCAGAATTGAAGGGCAGATAAAGAGCTTCACAGATAAGAAAAAGCTAAAGGAGTTCATCAAGTCCAAACCAGTATTATATGAAATGCTGAAATGTACTCTTTTAGAAGAGAAAGAAGAAAATGGTAAAAGCCAAAAAATTATGAACAACAAATACATATCTATCAACAAGTGAATCTAAAAATTAAGTGAATTAAACATTTTGATCAACACAATAAACTAGTGAATATAATAGAATCAGGAGCACAGAAAGGGAGTGGACTGATCATCTCAGGGAGAAAGGGGTAAGGGGTGTACAGGGAGAGACTGGACAAAAATCATACACCTATGGATGAGATCAATGGAAAGGAGGTAAGGGCAGAGGGAAGGGTGGGAGCTGGGTAGAGGGGTGCTATGGAGGGGAAAAAACGAGAAACAAATGTAATAATCTGAATAATAAAGATTTAATTTAAAAAATCAACAAATAAACAAAAAAACAATAAATTTGCTACATTTAACTGAATTTCCAAAAAAAAAAAGATATCCCATGGAAAGGAGCGTACAGCAAGGAACCGTGGGGCGGCAGAACTCAGGATGGGAGATTGGGGGGAGTGGGAGTGGGGAAAGTGGAGGATCAGAAGAAGGAGGAGGGGAATGACAGCCACCATCGAGGAACTAAGGTCCTTAGTCCCACAGCCTATAAAGACCAGAAACCTGTTGTTCTGTGAACAAACTTGGAAATGGGTCATTCCCCAACAACCACCATAATTTGAACATGTACATTCCAGACAATTTAAAAGAGCTAATCACTTTATGATAATGTTTCACGAACATGTTCATCACTAAGATAGACAGATAAATATAGGGAGTATCCTAACAACTACCTGTCAAACCCACTTAAATTTGTGGTGAGAATCAGGTCGAGCAGCAAGATCTCAGAGGTGAGTTGAGCATCTACCTTTGTCCTCATGTGAAGATTCAATGCTGTGACTCAGATGGAATATCCTGGCCCCAACACTCACTGGTTGTGTAGCTGGGGACAAGTTAGTTAACTTTTCCATGCCTCAATCTCCACTTCCATTAAACAAGGGCAATGGAGTACCTCCTTATAGGGTTATTGAGAGGATAGAAGCAAGTGGCCACTTGCAAAACACTTGAAATGATGTCCAGCCTATAGGAAGTACTCAATAGCTGTTACCTCCGAGGGTTCTATCATGGTAAATGCTCTCACACACATCACAGTGGCAGGCTTTATATGTTTCCTACTCCAAAGTCATTCTTCTCTTCCTTTTTCCTTGCTTTCCAAGTTAGCTTTTAGAAAAGCTAGAAATCCATTTCCCCACACTGCCACCCAGCAAGAGACAGCCATGGGCCAGTTCTGGCCAATAACATGTAAAGGGAAATCTGTGTGAGTTATCTAAGAAATGTTCCTTCCTTGATAGGAGAGATATGCCCGAAGTTACTCTCTTTTCATGCTTTGGGTGGTCTGGTATAAAGATGTGATGTTTAGAGCTGAAGCAGCCATATTGCCACCATGAGGGAAGAATCAGATTAATTGATTTAGACTCAAAGCTTATATCTCTGATCATTGATATCATTGATCTAATCCGTGGAACCACCATTCACTTGCCTTTCCTTAACTAGGACAACTCAATACCTTTCATTTTGAATCAACTATTAAGTCTCACCAAAAGTATCTTATGTATCTTAAATGTATTTTAAGTAATACCGTAAGCTAAGGAATCCTTACAATTTAACATAACTCTGTGACAGAGTACTATTCCAATGTCACAGGTAACAAAGCTGAGAGCAATATGGCAGTTTTATGTTACCTAATTTAATCCTCCTAAAAACTCTGGGAGGCAGGTTTTACCCCCTTGTACAGGTTTCTTCACAAATTGAGAAGGTTCAACAATGCCCATTTGACACAATTAATAAATGGAAGAGTCAGGGCTTAAGCCCAAATCTCCCAAATCTAAATACAGCATTCTTCCTAATGTTTTTTTGTGTTATTTCTAAGCATCAAAACCATTTTGCACATTTTAGTCCACTGCCAATGTTGAATAAGTTGAAATTCGGTAAGCCCAATTCAGGTAATGTCAACCTGAACACAATTATCTTCATTGCCTAGGAAGCATTTGCTCACTTAATATTAGCCGTAATAAAAAAAGGAATGGTGGGATAGCTGGGTGAAATTCACAGTTTAAGACCCATGTCCAATGTACATTTCTGTCTTTAGGCTCTCGGAGAATTTATATTCCCAATCCACACTTCAGCTGCTAATTGCCCAGCATCTGTTCTTTTTAAATCTTTATTACTCTTTATTCTCTCCCAGATGTTGAGTTGAGCTGCATTGATTTCAGGATTTCAGTGAGAAGTCCAGCTGCCGGGTTTGGGAAGTATCCATGGTTTTGTTTTTTATCTTTTCAATCCTTCGACTTGAATTTATGATGAAGTCTTGATGAATAGCACCCTTTTCCCAGCCAGCCTTCTTTGCATGTGTCTGAGTCTACGGTATCCTCGGTCTCATTATGCGGATGTGTCTCTTGTTGGAAAATTTATGTGATAAGTGTTGCCAAGAATCAGGAGCCAGGACCCAGGATTTGTAGTCTAAACATCCTTAACTCCACTCTCTGCAGTAGATCCAATGTGACATCCGGGAGACCAGGTAGCTTGTTAATTCAGGCCTCTGGCAGGTTGAGAATTTGAGAAAGTGTCAGTCCTGCTGTGAATTGCAGACATATGATGGGAATCAAGGATTTGGAGGAAGAGCCAAGATTATGGGCAGCAGAAGGGGACAGGTATAGGAATGGATGAGAGAGGGAAGATGGGACATAATGGTTTGGGCCTTTGTCTACCCCAAGACTGTTGGCTCTGTGTAATAAACTTGGTTAAATTCACTCACTTCTCGGTTTTCAACTTGATTTTAAGTTCCTTGAAGTAAGAGCTATTCTAGTGATCTCTTGTTATATGACAAGTCACGCCAATTTCAGAGGCCTGATGCGAGCGGCAGGGACCAGGTTTTGAGTGCAGGCTCCGAGAGGACAGGGCCTGAGAAGGTGGTATGGGGTAGGGGCAGAAACAGGGACCACAGCAGCCCACCAGACCCCTGTCCACATGCTTGGTGGTGGCCACGGAGGACAGCTCATAGCTACCTGCCCTCTGGTCATACCTGGTCACCCTCTGGGGGGAAAGGCACTGCTGCAAGTGGCCAGGGAGGCACACCTGGTGTGACAGGCAAAGTGGCCTAAGGCTCTGAGCTGTTTGGCCAGGCCTCAGCAAACCTTTCTCAGAATTTCTCTGGTGCCTTTTCTCCCTGTACTGGAATTTTTCTAACTCCTCTGGTTTGATTCCTTCCAAAGGGTCCTCCCTGCATCTCTGCCCAGCTCTGATGGGAGCATTGTCTGACCCCTGACCCAGCCTCTGAATGACCTCTCCTTTGGGTGCCCATATGTGCCTGGGTTGTGTCCACTTGCAAAAGTGAAGCAGGAGAAAGGCGAAATCAGGGCTGGGAGGAAGGGAAGAGAAGGTCCAAGGTGGAATTATGCCCAGAAGCTTCGGTGTGCACACCGGGGAGCTTGAATATCTGCCCCTTGAACCAACAGGACAAGTCATTTGCCAAGAGTAACTGGATGGGAGAACCTACCCCAATATCCTTCTATCTCATGAGGGAGATGGCATCTCCATTTCTGTAGACAAGGACAAGAGATCCAGAGGAATGACACACATGAGGCCGCTCAGCTGTGAGGGGTGGGGTTTGACTCAGAGCAGGGATGTCTAATGACAGGGCCCACTTTCCGCCCACCCTACGGCTCCACCCACAAGGGCTGTGTAAGTGTACAAAGAATCAGACTCGCAGGACCAGAAGGCCCTTTAAAGTCACGTTCAAGCTTTTTATAAATTTCATTTCAATACCATTCCTTATTGCTCCTAAGGATCAGCTGTGGAAACCCTGCAAGGGGTCCTCCCTGCATCTCTGCCCAGCTCTGATGGGAGCATTGTCTGACCCCTGACCAGCCTCTGAATGACCTCTCCTCTTTCCTGGAGGAGGTCTGGGCTCCTCATTGCAGGAGAGGAGCCCCCGGTCTCCTCTAATAACACCGGTATCTTTCACTTAAAAGGACCCCAGTGAGGGGTTAGGGTAAAGACCCTACTGGGTTTGAATCAGGATCAGTAGGAAGCAGGACCTCAGTGTGAAAACAATGGGGGTTCATTACTGCGGAGCCAAGGCAACATTTCTTATTCACCCTCCTGAGCAGGGTCAAAAAGGCCACTCCTCTGGGAGCGTTGCACATCCTCCCTGTGAAGGCCCTAGGGCTTGGCTCTGAGAGAGCTGTCCAATCCAGGGCGTTCTCTTCCATCAGCTACTGAGTGGCATCCTCACTCCCTGGGCATCCGGCTCCTTTGCTCTGTTCCCTCTGCTGGACCAGAGGTGATGTCCCCATTGGCTGGTAAGGCTAGAACCAGAGCAACCACAGGCCCATGCAGACCCAAAGAATGGAGACAGACCCCTCTCTCCACAGGCCACACTGGCGCACTTGAACTCAACATGGTACATGACAGGAGTTCAGCTGATAAACCCTCCTTCCAGACCAGGAGGAAGCGCTGGCTGTGCATCTGACTGAGCAAGTTGTTATAGCACCTTTCCCTGAAATGTGACAATCCCATTCTAATCTACTGCTGATGCAATAAGCAAATGTCTTCAGTTATTTCATAAGAAAAGCACATATAGATCTCCTGCTTCCTCCTGAAGCCATGAATAATGTCAGCTCCCTTTGATAAATGGATCCATTTGAAAATCAAAAAGGATTACTTTGTTTAGTAACATTCGGTGATTAACAATTGAACAGCAATTTAAATAAATACAATGCAGATCTGAACTGGGACCCCAAGGCAGTGATCTGTGTGAAGTAAAGCAATGCTCACTGGACCTGGGCAATTTAAAGTCATGTTTTCTGAGGTGGCTATTTATTGCCAACTTATGTGCCCGTGACTGGAGCCATATTCAAGAACTTCAGTTATGGTGAGTGAATGGGTTAGGGTTACCCCAAAGTATTTCTTCTAGAAAGGCAGCATAGTCCTGGGGACAATTGTCCTTCCCTCATACATTCCACCCCTCCAGTGTCCTCAGTGAGAGGGAGGTGGGGGCAGAGAGCAGAGTCCCTCCCATGGCAGCAAGTAGCTACCCTCCATTGTCCCCCTGCTCCCTGCTTTCCACACTTCTGTGCTACTGCCCAAGGCTGAATAGCACCCCCCCCCCCCACGAAGAGGCCTCTACTGATGTGATCCAGTGAAGAATCTTGCGATGGTGAGATTATCCCCGTGGGCCCTACATGCCATCACACGTATCCTTAGAAAAGAGAGGCTGAGGGAGGTTTTACTGTAGAAAAGGAAGAAGCAGTGTGACCAGAGGTGCAGAAAGTAGAGTGATGTGACCATAAGCCAGGATAATGGACAGCCCTCAGAGAAGCTGGAAGGAGCAAGGACAGACTCTCCCCGAGCCTTGGAGAGAGCCCGCCTGCCTGTGCTGTCTTTAGCCCCTGAAACTGACTTCGGATTTCCTATCACAACTGTCAGAGAAGAAACGTGTTCCCATCAGCCACTGAGCTTGTAGTAATTAGTTGCAGCAGCCACAGGAAACTAACAGTCACCTTCCTGACTGTGGCCAGCTCAGCCTACCACTACGTAGTAGATTGTTAAGATCAGTCCTGGTCTAATAGAGCCATCCACTTTCACCTGTGCTAGCACTAACATTCATGCAACCACAAGTTTGACGCCCATAAAAACATTCCACTGACTATAAATGTTCATCCCTGTGCCTCTGCAAGTATCCAATGAGCACTGACCGCCAGTGGGAGTGCCCTCACTTTGTAAAACACTGACCCAGCTCCGCACAGCTTAGCAAGAATCCATGGCACAGCTGAACTTTCAAAACGTCTCTGTTAAGTTCAAAATTCACTCGAAAATGATCAGAAAAAAAAGGAAAGAATCAGCCCCTTTAAAAATAGAAGCCATTTCTCCTGCAAATGTTCACAGAGCCAGATTTTAAAATGCAGAATTTAGCAGGATCTTCAATCATCCTAGTAGAGTTACTGGCATACAGATGAGGACCCTCAAAAGGGAAGGAGGGAGCCATAGAGAGTGCTAGCCAGGAGCTGGATCAGGTGGCAGAATCCCACTAACAAAAAGGTCCTGTTTTCCCAGCTCCATCCAAAATCCTATGTCTCTCTCTTCCCTGCCTACAGAATGGAGGGTAAAGCAGCAATTGCTGTTCAAAGGAGAGTGCAAAGACTTCTAATGCTGAGGAGTGATGAGGTGGTAGAATTGATAAGGCCCCCAACTGGAGAAGAATATGATGATTGTTAACAGTTTCCTATGACTTACAAAAGGGGTTGGGTCAAGCAGCAAACTTGTCTTCCCAAAGTTGGAACTGGCCGAGCTGGGGAGGTTTCCAGTTCCAAAAAGGGAGTCAGGTAGCCCTGCTTTGTCCTGGGAGAGATACCCTGGGCAAGTGCTGGGCACTGACAGGTTCTGAAAGGAGCCAGCCCTGGAGTGGCACTTCTATTTCCCACTCCTTTCACATAGTGTTCATCATAAGGCATGTGGCACGTGTTTTCATTTTGTTTAGTCGCAAGGTATTAAGGCACATAGCGAGTTCTTGAAACCTATTTGATGGAAAAACTGATAAATAAATAGATTCTTTCTTCCAGTGTATACATTTCTTCTACTGCTGAGAAAAAAGTAATTTGATCATAAGCTCCACCAGCCAGAGTGGAGGAAATCAAGACCTCTGGCCTCACCTAAATCAGTGGTCACATTGCACCCTACCCGCCTCCCACTCTCTGTGCTTCAGCACTAACTGATCTGGCCCGTCTTCTAATAGCCAGCATCACTCCCAGGCTCCCGGAGGAACCCTCTCCTTTTTACCTTTCCAGCATAAGTCTTCCTTTTTCTGGCACCAGAATCCAAAACTCGCCTTTAGAAAGGGAATTTGAAATTGTTGGGTGGAGCTGAGGACCTCCCTGTGTTCCTAGGGGTGGCCATATATTGTAGATTAAGCCCATCAGCATTTCCCATTTCACTGGGCACAGTGAATGTGTAAGGGAGGGGTCAAAGAGAGAACTTTATTTCAAATGCTGTAAGAAAAATCTCTATTCCTGAGCTGAACATGAGTCAGTAAAACTGGAGCTTCTGGTGCCATGGTAATGAGAGAGCTTTATGAGGGTCAAGTTGACACCAAGTTGCATCAAAGCAGAAGAAAGCAGAGTTAAGATACACAGAGAAGTCACAAAATTGTTTAAAACCCTAAAGCTTCATACCTCTGCACCCTTTCTTTTAAAAACAAAAATTTAAAATTGATTTTAGAGAGAGGGAAAAGGAGAGGTGGAACATTGATGAGAGAAAAACATTGGTCGGCTGCTACAATCCAGATATGTGCCCTGACCGGAAATTGAACCAGTGACCTCTTGGTGCATAGATCAAAACTGAACCACTAAGCCACATCAGCTGGCTGTATCCTTTCCCGTTCTTCTTCTTCTTGTTCTTTTTTTTAATATATTTTATTGATTTTTCACAGAGAGGAAGGGGAAGGGATAGAAAGCCAGAAACATCGATCAGGATCAGCTGCCTCCTGCACGCCCCCGCACTGGGGCTGTGCCCGCAACCAATGTACATGCCCTTGACCAGAATCGAACCTGGGACCTTTCAGTCCCCAGGCCAACGCTCTATCCACTAAGCCAAACCAGTTTCAGCCCCTTTTCCTTTCTTTATATAAATCAATACAGTATCCTCATTATATGTTTTAGTTGGATTTTATATTCCTTACATTTAGAAGTGTTCTGATGATTGAGGCTGAGCCATGGGCTGCACCTTTGCAGAAGCAGCGCACGTACCTCTTCTTGAGTGGCCTGTCACAGAGGTCCATCTGCTGCTTTAGCCAGGGCACGGCCAGACTACCAGAGATCAGCATCCCTCTTGCCCCATCTGCTGGGTTTCCCATGCAGGTATTAACCTGCATTAACCCTGCAATCTCATGACATGGGAATTTCTTCTTGTAGCCAGCCTCTGGTGGTCTTCAATTTCTGAATTTAACCCTCTTATCATCCTTCCCAGCCCTGCTGCCTAGTGCTGACTGTGTGACCAGTAATATGTGGAAATAAGGCAAGTAACTTCTGTGTCATAAAGCTGCACAGAAATGCAGCTCTGTCTTCCTGATGTTCTGGGGGTGAGGGGAGAGGGAGGCACATGCCATCACGAGGATACTCCAACAGCCTTAGGAGAGGCTCCACATGCTGAGGAAGTGAGGTATCCTGCCAACAGCCAGCACTACTGCACCAGCCACGTGATTGAACCGTCTGGGAAGTGGCTCTTTCCAGCCCCAGTCGAGCCTTTGTATGATGCAGCCCCTGCTGATACCTTGACTGAAACCTCATAAGAGACCCAAGGTGAGAAGCACCTAGCTCAGTTGCTCAAATTGCTAACCCACAGAAACAAGGATAATAGATACTAATTGATGTTTTAAGCCATTACATTTTGTATTAGTTGGTCCCACAGCAATGGGTAACGTGTCCACTCTTCCTCATCAGTCTCCTCCTCCTGGCTAAACTTCCTGTTTCCTTTCTAGGGTACCTACCCATGCTCCACGCAGCCCCTCAGTCTTATCCTCTTTCTTCAGTTTCCTCTCTAAGAATCACCTTTGGTACTGCCCCCACACTTCCTCTCTATTCCTGTCTTCCTCCTCCACCTGAATAGTTTTTTTCTCCTTCCTAAATCCCCAGTCATTTTCCTCTCAACAATCATCATGACAACAAGCATGGTTGACAGTCCTTGTTAGAGGAAAATGGATTGATTTATGTATCCTAATAGACTGGGATGTTTTTGGTTCTGATTTGAGGCTGCTATCCTCTCTTTGCCCCAACTTCCTAAAGCATAGAAAAAAAGAAAATCTCCCATACCTCCTTCCTGCAGAGAAGTCCAAACTGCTTGAAAAGCCCTGTGAATTTTGATTTTTCACAGGGCATTTGCAGTGGCAGAGGAGGCTGGGGAGCGTATGCCATGATTGTCATGGCAACACACTCCCTGGTGGGTCCTGGGCTGCACTCCCAAGTGGGGGAGGGGGAGAGAAGGAGTTGCTCCCCAATGTGTGTCACTCACAGAGTGGGCATCAGAAGGCAACTCTGACCAGGAAACAGAGTGGCCTGGGGCAGCGAGGCCTAGCAGGTGTCTCATCTCACAAGACAGGCTGACAGGTGGGCAATGCCAGAAAGTCTGGCACTAGAGAACTCATAAGCTCCACCCAGGGTCTGACAAGAGCCACCCACGTGGGCATATATTTATTTTCCCACACTAGTTTTACCCCCTGGTGTCTGATCCATTCTGGGCTGCAGATGACACTGCCCCTAGAAATGAAGGTCAGCAAACTCCATCACTCAAACTTGGCTGTGCATTGACATCACCTGAAGATCTTTACAAAACTCTGAGCCTGGCTTTCACTCCCAGGCATTCTGATTTAATGGGTTGGAGTCCAACCTGGCCATCGGGATTTTTTAAATCTGCAGGTGATTCTAATATGTAGCAAAGGGTGGGAAGCAGTGCCCTATGTCAAGGGTCTCAGTCAGGGCTATGCATGAGAACCACCCGGGGAATGTAAGAATGCATGCACTCAGACCTCCTCAACCCGAACCTCCCAAGTTGGTCCCAGGTATCTGCATTTGTCACAAACTCCCAACACATCTGGTAGCTGCTGGAATTTCATATCAGGAACGCAGTAACACATAAGGCAACATTTGTAGAGTAGATGGCCAATAAGGAGGCTTCCTCAGGCCTCACTTTACCTCTTGGGAGTAGATCTGGATGGGGATGTTGCACTGAAACCATGAAGTTAAAGTTACTTTTGTATAAGCAGAAGATGACCTGGCATTGCTATTTTTGTATGGCTCAATCCAATACCAACTCATTAGGAGACAATTGTTCAAGAGACTTCTGTAACCAAGGTGGGGATAGGGAAGGTCAGAGTTCAAGGTTTCAAGTAGCCACACAGGGATGCCTGCAAGGGATGTACATGCAATTATAGCACTTGCTACAGTTATCTTCCAGGTATTAATTTTTGATCTCATCTTGTGACCTTCATAGAGCTGGGTTCCCCATCCTTAGCAGGTACAGCCTTTTGCTCAGAGTTACAGCCCTGGACTTACCAATTAGGAGGCCAGAGGTCCCGTCTCTGTAGGAAGAGATACAAAAAGAGCATTGATACAAGGTGGAACTCACCATGAGCTAAAGAACTAGATCCCCTTCCTCACCCGGTAAAGGGCCACAGGTACAATATCTATGTTCATTATTCCCTTGCTTATATGAGTATCTCATTTTCTTTATTAATCTTTTTGAGATTTAGATTATAGAAGTAATGTGAGCTCAGTGTAACTAATGAAACGATGTCAAGATTTATAAAGAAAAGCTCATCTCTTCCCACCCTCTCTTCCATTCCCAGTTCCTTTCCCGCCATGTAACTAATTTTAACAGGCACCTCACTTAATTTTTGTTAGGAAGTAGAGTTTTTCTACATAAATGAACCTCCCCACTCATCAAAACTGTTCCTTTTACTTGCAAACATTTGAAGTAGTTTAACCACCGTAGACAAAGATTACCACAGGCTGAATGTGTCCCCCACAAATTTATATGGTGAAACCCATGTGTTTGCATTGTGAGCTGTGACCTTTTGGGGGTGATTAGGTCATAGGGTACAGCTTCCTGAAAGGGATTAATGCTTTTATAAAAAAGACTCCAGAGAGCTCCCTGACCTTTCTTCCATGTGGAAACAGAGAGAAGGCAGCCATCGATGAGCTCAGAAGCAGGTCCTCACAAGACCCCAAATCTGCTAACTCCTTGATCTTGACCTTACCCTGCGGAACTGTGAGAAATGAATTTGTTTCTAAGCCACCCAGTCTATAGGTCACTCTGCTATGGCAGCATAATGAACTAGGACAGTGGTTGGCAAACTCATTAGTCAACAGAGCCAAATATCAACAGTACAACGATTGAAATTTCTTTTGAGAGCCAAATTTTTTAAACTTAAATGTCTTCTAATGCCATTTCTTCAAATTAGACTTGCCCAGGCCATGGTATTTTGTGGAAGAGCCACACTCAAGGGGCCAAAGAGCCTCAAGTGGCTCGTGAACCGTGGTTTATTGAACACTGGACTAAGACAAAGATTATTATAAAAGGTGCTATGCGGTGCCTTGATTTTTAAAGTGGAAAAACTCAAGGTCATTGTCAAGCTTATAATACCTTATGTTTGGGAATGTTTTATAGTTCCCTAGCCACCTTTTCAATGCATCTCCTACTTTGTTTTTTTCCGATGGGCCTTTAAGATTAGTAGAGCAGATAGCTGTGTTGCTTGCTGCTGCACAGACCAGGAACCAAAGCCCTCCCTGGGAAGCGCAGAGTCCACAGCAGCATCCACACCTCCTATTCTTGAAGTTTAGTGGACTCTACTTACTCAGCTGTCCCCACTGTCTACACCACTGCTTCGTCTGCTATGTATGTTAATGACCACTCATTACCAATACCTTAGAGGTGCTCAGGTGTGCAAAATGGCTCTAGGCTAAGCCACTTTTTACTTTCTGGAGTCTTTTTTAGTGATTCTCCCTGATCTCTCCTTTCTTCCCCTCCCCCAAACCCAATGACAAGTTGTCTTCTGGCACTTTGTCCTGCAGTCCAGATACCTGTTCCACATGCCACTAGCTGAAAACTAGATGGGAAAAATTAGTCTTTTAGAATTTGCATGCTGTGAGTGAACAGGCTCTCACGAATTCTGGGGGCCTTTCCTGAGAGTTAAGGATGCAGAGGGGGCTCAGGTGCAGAATTTCCTTTTTTATTACAGGGAAATCTCAATCTGTTAAAAATAAGAGGCCTTTCAAAATGAGAGGCCATAAGCATTTATATGAAGTCAAAGAATAGCTAGCTATTCAGGCAGAAGCCCAAACAATGTTCTGATTAGAAGACAAAGGCCGGGGGCATTTGTGAGAAAGGGGAGGTTTCGGACAAGAGCATCAATAGAAGGAATTCTAAGGAAATGTTTTTAATTTCAGTCTGGCTGACATACTATCTGCGTTGTTCTCTTCACAAACAGTTCTTTGGACCCAGCATTGCTTTAGGCCCAGTGCAGAGGTGATCAGACCATTTTGGCATCCAAATATTTGAGCAAGGCAGAGTTCTTCTGAGATGGCAGCTACGGCTCCATTTTAAAGGAGTGTTGATTTATTTATTCAAACAAAACCTATTTAAGCAGCAGAGAGAATAGTATATTATGATTCTTCCTTATGAGTTAGGCAACTTCAACAATGAACAACATGGTACACATTTCTTGCTTTGCTTGTTCACAATTTTCATTGGTGAACTCTAGATTCCTGAAGTACCTGGATACTCCTGAACCACTGTCACCAATGGTGGTACCCATTGAGGACCCTAGCATGAGATGCAGCTTTCTCCAAAGGCCAGTCCCCAGGGGGCCCTGGGTCCCCAAGGAGCAGTTCACGCTTCCCAGGCCTGACCTTGTGGTGACTACAGGGAGGAAGCCTTGCTGGTTGCTGGCCTGACAGGGTCATCCTGCTGGACAGGTGGAGGAATGTAAGCTGCCTGGGTCAGCTTCCTCATGGGTGTGCTACTTCCTCACCTTAGTTGTATGGGAGGCTCAGAAAGGAATTTTGATTAGACTGGAGAGTAAATAGGCATTACTTCCACCTCCCTATGATACCAGCCCTGGAAGTTTTCACAGTCCACTCCCTCTGGTTTGTCAAATACCCAGAGTGAGTTCTCTTTCTGGTCTGAACCCAGCCCTGTTCCCATGGGATAGAGCGGGGTCCTTGACCAAGAACATTGCCCCAGGTGGCCTCCTGTGGTCCTCCCAGGGTGTTATGGGTCAGGGATCACAGACTCTATTCTGCCAATGAGGAGGTGGAGGTTTAGAGAGGTGAAGCCAAATGTGCCAGGCGTGGGATTAGTAAGCAAAAAAGTGAGGACTCGAATAAGCCTCATAATTTGAGTCTTCATTAATGAACAGAGAGCTAATTATAATCTTTGAAGAGACTGTTCCTTTTTTGTTGTGATTAATTCTGAATTTATTTTTAGTCTTTAGAAGAATGGAGACTATGGTGAGGTTTTGTTCCGAGGGAGGAACGTGCCATCCCTAGCAGTTTTCCGTGGCTTGCCCTCTCCCAGGAGAAAACCTGCAGCGATGGTTATTTATTCAGTGCACACCCCTTTCCTCCCCGCCCCCAGGGCCCTGGGGATTTGTGTCAACCTGAGCTACTTGAAGTGAATCCTGGAGAAACATTTTCACACCTGGATGAGAGGAGCACCACCCACAGAGTACCACCTGCTTCAGCCATATTGTTGGGGAAAGAAGTTCGAGCCTGGCTTCTCTTTGGAGAAAGAGAAGCAGGAAGGGATACTAATCAAAAGCCAGTCCTTGGGCCCTGGCTGGTTTGGCTCAATGGATAGAGTGTCAGCCTGCAGATTGGAGGGTCCCAGGTTTGATTGAGTCAAACACACATATCTGGGTTACTGGCTTGGTACAACATCCAGGAAGCAGCCAATCAATGATTCTCTCTCATCATTGATACTTCTATTTCTCTCTTCCTCTTATTTCCTCTCTGAAATCAATTAAAAAAAATATATATATATATATGTGTGTATATACATATACATATATATATTTGGTTTATGTGTGTGAGAGTGGTGTGTGAGTGTATATGTGTATGTGTATGAGTGTGTACATACATGTGGTATGTAGGTGTGTGTGAGTTTGAGTGAGTGTATGAATGTTAGTGTGTGTATGTGTGAGTGAGCGAATGTATGTGAGAGCATGAGTGTGAACCTCAATGAGGGCAGAATCTAGGAGGAGCAGTAGTCCTCCTAAACCCTTTGACTATTCGCTGTGCTTCCAGGGAGCCCAGACCACGTGATGGGTTTCCCAGGCTTTAGATGTGTTAATAGCAGCCATGGAGTTGGAGGTGGATCCTGGCCCTGGAGACTTCTGGCCTCTTTAATGTGTCTTTGCATCTCTCTGCTGGGCTCCTTGGGGCATATTTTGTTGTTATTTACTCCCTAAGGGCAATCTCATTTCCATACTCCTCTGCTGTGGCTGGGGACTGGTGGGGAAGGGGCAAAAACTCCTTTTGCCAGCAAGACCAAGGAAAAGCCAGATTTTGGTTTCAATGTTCTTTTTGGTCTCACAACTCATTCATTTCTCTGAGGCCCTCATTCCTTTCTCTTTGATCCTCTTACTCCTCCTCCTTTCTTCCCTTCATGTTCCTTTTGCAAATGAAACCTCTAGTTCTCACCAGGGAAGCAGGATTGGGCTAGGGTCTCCTCTGCCTGGAGAGCAGGTGTATGAGGGGCATCAGGGATCTGCAGAAGAGGGGGTGATGAGATAGGCTTGACTTTCTCTTCCTTCCTCCTTCCCTGCTCTCTTGCCCCAGCACCTCCCTCTTCTTTCTAACCCATCCATTTTTCTTCTTCTCTATTCTGTCCTATTCCCCACAGTTCTTTCCTCTCCTCATTAACTATTAGAGCTCTGCCTCCTGCTCCCCTGCCATCTATTTTTTTCACACGGTGGGGTGCCTGGCCCAATATGATGCAAATGCAAACCCAATTTGTAAAATAAGATTCTCTGTTGGTCCAATCAATTTCTGAAAACATGACAACCTTGGTGTTTAAGATAGTCTGCTCTGGAATGGTGTTTCCAGTGTGGTGTGAGGACTCCAGCAGAACAGCCTAGGATTTTGTTAAAAACACAGATTCCCACTAAATCAGAATCTCTGGAAGTGAGGCCCAGGTCTAGGCATCGTTTTCCAAATGCTCCTCAGTAGTTCTCATACTTGTAGCAATTCCAGAAACTTTATTTAGCGAGACCTCTGGCTCCCAGATAACTGGCAGGGATGGACTGAGGACTCTGAACACTTGCTCTTCCTTGGAGCCCAACGCCCTGTTTTCTCCAAAACTCCAGGGGGAGAACTGAATCCATTTATCTTCTCCAAAGTCATGATTCCAAAATGCACGTTTTCTGTCCACTAACTTTCTTTCCTTCCCACTTTTTCTTTATAAAAAAATATATTTTATTGATTTTTTACAGAGAGGAAGGGAGAGGGATAGAGAGTTAGAAACATTGATGAGAGAGAAACATCAATCAGCTGCCTCCTGCACACCCCCAACTGGGGTTGTGCCCTTGACTGGAATCAAACCTGGGACCTTTCAGTCCACAGGCCAATGTTATGCCCAGAGTTCAGGGTCCCCAATAATCAACCACCAGGGAGCCTTTTTCCGATGCAAAAGCAAAGAGTCTTTATTCAAACCTGGTTTGGCTCCTAGCCTCTTTCTGGCGCAGCAATGAGATGAGAGAGTGAGCCCTGGAAGAACAGTGGGTTATATGGGGTTTGGTCATTTGGGTGGGCTTAGGAAAGTGATGAGGGTTACAGAGATTGGTCACTTGAATTAGGGTTTTTCTGTGGTTTAGCCTTATTAGGACCCTCGCTGTGTTCCTGGAACTTCATTGGTCCATTTGGGTGGTGGTCGGGGAAGTTAGGACATTGCTGGCATATCTATGGTGACTCCCAGAAAAGGGAGGGGGTTTAGGCAGGGGGCCCAGCCCTATAGGACAAGATGGAGGAGAGTTCATTTCTGCTTTGTTCTTTCAGCCGACGCTCTATCCACTGAGCCAAACCGGTTTCGGCTTTTTTTTTTTTTAATTGATTTCAGAGAGAAAGGAAGAGGGAGAGCTAGAAGCATCAATGATGAGAGAGAATTGGCTGCACACTCTTGAGCCACAACCCAGATATGTGTCCTGACTGGGAATCGAACTATGACCTCCTGGTTCATAAGTTGACATTTTTCCACTGAGCCATGGTGGCCGGACTCTCTGTCTTCTTGAGGCTGACTCTCAAGATTACTAATCTCAATAAGTGCACACAACATCTGCTATAGTGAGGGAAGAAAATTTCCATTTTTTATTTGCATACAATATATATTTTAATATAACTTTTAAAATTCTAACTTTGTGTCTTATAAGACACATCCTGGTTTAGTGGTTCACATATTTAATTGATAAATAATAGAAATACACATTCATGGGAGTTTTACTGATAGAGGTACACAGTCAAAAAGCTTGGAGAGCATGGATAGAATCTAGATTACACGTTCTTCGGGGTCAGGGATTATTTTCTGTACAAACTATTAAAACATAGTATCTGTACAGAAAAGTGTATAGATAAGTACATAGCCTGAAGGACAGTCCTGTGGGACTCGCACCAAGATCAAGAAGTAGCTTATTACCAGCCATCCAGACACCCCGATATAATCTCTCCATCTTTTCCAAAATAACCACTCACCCAAGTTCTATATGCATTTTAGTATTTGGCTTCTTTTGCTCAACATTTCAAATGTGGAATTCACTTATATGTAACAATAGTTTTCTCATCCTCAGAGGTTAGTTTTCCATGGATAAATGTCATCATGTATCTACTCTCTCAACCATGGGCTTTGGGCTGTTTTCAGTCTTGGGCTCTTATGAGTAGTGCTGCTGTGAACATTGTATGTGTCTTCCATTGAACACATGGACACACCTCAGTGAAGCCATCGCTCGGAGGGGATTGCTGAGTCATAGAGGCTGCTGTGCTCAGCTTTGCTAAATATGGTATTTTCCAATAGGCTCTCCCTGGCAGGATGTGAGCACTCCAAGTGCATCCCCCCCCCCTCACTAATATGTGATATTTTCCATTTTGCTTTTATATATATATACATATATATATATATATATATATATATATATATACACACACACACATACACACACACACACACACACACACACACACACACACACACATATATATATATATATATATATATATATATATATATATTGATTTTTTTATAGAGAGGAAGGGAGAGGGATAGAGAGTTAGGAACATCGATGAGAGAGAGACATTGATCAGTTGCCTCCTGCACGCCCCCTATTAGGGCTATGCCCACAACCAAGGTACATGCCCTTGACCGGAATTGAACCTGGGACCTTTCAGTCCGCAGACCGACGCTCTATCCACTGAGCCAAACTGGTTTCGGCCCATTTTGCTTTTAGACTTACCACTTGGTGAATGTATATTTTTACTTCCTTAGGATTTTGATTGCTTTTCTTGGTGATTAATAAGTTAATCTTTTCACTTATTGGCCATTTGGATATCTTCTTTTATGAAATGCCTGTTCAAGTTTTTTGCCTTTTCCTATTGAGCCATCCATCTTTTTCTCAGGGATATACAGAAATTCTTTAGCCCTGGCCAGGGAGCTCAGTTGGTTGGAGCATTGTTCCAATATACTAAAGTTGTGAGTTCGATCCCTGGTCAGGCCACAGACAAGCAACCAATGAATACATGGATAAATGGAACAACAAATAGATGTTTCTCTCTGTCTCTCTCTCTACCAACCTCCTCTCAAATGCAATACATAAAATAAAATAAAAAATTCTTTTTATATGCTGTCATTTTTCTCTCTGTGTCTCCAGGCTACTTTGTAGCATATGGCTTATGGCTCTTCAGGTTGTTGTAGAATGAACTAGCACACATGGTAGGGAAAACTACTCTTGTTGAATGAATGAGGCCTTTATTTCTTTTGTTTATTTTTTGGTTTATGTTAACAGCTTAATTGAAGTATAATTTACATACCAAACATTTACTTATTTTAAGTGTACAATTCAATGATTTCCTGAGTTGTGCAAGCATTTCCACAATCTAATTTTAGAACATTGTCAGCACCCCTGGAAGAAAACTTATGTATGCTCTATTACCAGCCCTAGCCCCTGGCAATTGCTAGTTTATTTACTGTCTCTTTAAGATTTGCCTTTTCTGGACATTTCATATAAATGCAATTATACAGCATATAGGCTTTGGTGCCTGGTCTTTCACTTAGTGTAATGTCTTTGAAGTTCATCCATGTTGTAGCATGTGTCAGTTCTCCACTCCTCTTCATGGCCCAGTGACTATTCCACTGCATGGGCATTGTGCATCTTATCTTGTCTATGTGTTCAGCAACATTTGGATTATTTCCACTTTTTGGCTATTGTAAATAGCACTGCTACAGACATTCCCTAGACGTCTTTTTTTTTGTTTGTGTTTTTTTTTGTTTTTTGTGGGGTGGCCATTTGTTTTCATTTCTCTTAGGTAGATACCTATAAGGGTATTGCCGGGTCATATGGCAAATTTATGTTCAACGTTTTAAGAAACAGAAACCCTCGTGTTTCTTTGCCATCCAGCAGCTGATGGTGAAAAGGCATATGATGCTGTCTTGGATAGAAAAGGAATATCTGCCAGCATCTAGCTATGAAACTCACTGTATTGAGAGAAAGCTAAGAAAGAGACTAAAGCCTGCTCTTAGGTGTTTATAGTCTAATTTAGATGTTCTAACACATGTGTTTATAGACTAACTTGGCAAAATGGAAAACCGGAATATTAACAGGAGTCCAGATAATCTATGCGAAATGCATGTAGGAAGTACTGAATGCCCATTCTTTGCAGGACTCAATACTAAGCTTTTAGAGGGATAGATGGAGGTTTAAAACAAACATGCTATTTCTCCCCTGAGTTACCACAAGTCTAATCAGTAAAATAAGGCTTAGTTATCAAAACATTAAGTAATTAAGAATTCAAATAAAAATAAAAGTTCAAGATAGTAATAGAAGATGGGGGAGGAAGAAGGCAAAGGGAAAAGCAGATAAGGGAGAAACTCATCTTTCCTTCAAAATCTTGCAGGAAAACAGAAACTCAGAGTGTGTTACTTTAACATTTTTTGGCACTCCAAAGATGTAAGAGTTTTCACTTCTATTTTTGCACTGGAAGAAGAAGCATTGATAATAAATAACCAGGGCCAATGGACTAGATAGATAATAATAATGACTAATATTTGAGTACTTAATGTACCTGGTATTGCTCTAGTTTAGATTTTTACTCAATTAATCCTCAACAACTCTGATATAAATATTACCATTATTTTCTTCTAATAATGAGAAGAAGGAGACTCAGACAGATTAAGTAAATTGCCCAGGAGCACATAGCTAGAAATTGGCAGAATTGAGGTTTGGATGCAGGGAGTGCAGAGCCTACACATTTAACTGTCTCAAGTCCCATATTCCAGCTCCTTGATTCAGTCTCAATTACATATGGGGAAATAGACTGAAAGGCCTTAGGGATTCTGTCAGAGGTTATGCCATTGATTAGATCAGGCCAGAAGTTTCACTGACTGACAGACCACTTTCTTTTTTCTTTAAAAACAGTTAATTTTTTTTTTTTTTTGAGAGAGAGAGAGAGAGAGGGAGGGAGAAGGGAGGCTTGGTTGTGACCTGAGACTTTCCAGTGCACAGGATGACATTCCAACCAACTGAGCCACACTGGCCAGGACTGAGAGCCCTTTTTTAAAGATGCTAGCTGTGGATGGGCTAAAGGACAGTGCCCTGACTCTGGCAAGATGGACTATAAAAGCAGTGCTTGATGTACAATAAGCCAGACCTGAGTTCAAAGCCTGGATCTACTATTGACCAGCCATATGAGGGTGGGCCACTTAGACCCTCAGAGCCCAGTTTCTCTACTTGTAAACTGGGAGTAATGACACACCAGCTCACATGATTACAGAAACAAAATGAAAGAACTGGAAGACATGGACAGCCATGAGCAGTTTTGGTTCTGCAGCACTGTTTGGGATGAGTGACTTAGCGCTGAAATGTAAGGAAGGCTGTATATGCTGATATTTTTCAAGTCCAATCTGGATCACAGGTTACTCATGAGCACCATGGAGGATTCTGGGTGGAAGGAAGGCTCTGGACCAGCTCTCCTAATTTGAGCTGGGCCCTACTAGCAGATATGAAACCGGAGGTCAGCCTGCGAACAGTCACATATTCCCCTGATACTGGACATTTCAAACATTTAAATAGGTCTTTACTTTTAGTGACTGTTTTCTATAACAAATTTTGCAGCTCAGCATTTAAGGAACTCTTAATGATGGCTATTGTCAAGATTTCTTTCTCGTGTTTCTAAGCCAAGCAAGGGTTTGTGAATTTGCAATTGATGGAGTATTATGAACAATCTGCATTTGTCAACTTGCCGGTGGCCAGAGGTCAGACTGTGTTGCTCAGGTGAGATGGCTTATATGAGGAATATGGCTCAATAGTGACTTTCAAAGCTGGGGTGGGCCTGGGCATCAGCATATTTTAAAGTTACTTAGGCGATTCTAATGTACAGCAAGGACTGAGAACCATTGACTTAAAGCATAAAAAGATGGGAAAAATCTTAAGGCTCTTATAACCTAGACTGATTTTGTAAAATATGTCTAGGCAAACACAGTGAGTGAGGGATAAGGCAGGAAAAGTATTGTGGAGAGTATGCAACACACAGGTTGAGAAGTCTCTGCTTAATTTAATAGGCAATAGGGAGGCATGGAAGGTTACTGAGCAAGATGTAAGGGTAGGCAGGTAGAAGTATACAGAGAAAATCCAGCTATTTATAGTTTAGAAAATGGACTTTAAGTTTTTCTATGGAGTAGGCTAACAAAGAAACCCAGCTTTCTTTTACTGCTATATTCTCAGTTCAAGGTCGACTTCCTTCAGCACCCATAGTCACTGGCCTTTGTAGGTTTCTGGAACATGTAGAATGAGGCAGCCTCCCACGAATATTTGTTGACTAAGCAAATACGTGTGGCCCATCTCCATATGGAGAACTGGTGCCTTGGGCTAGCCCAGTAGTCTGCAAACTGCGGCTCACGAGCCACATTCAGCTCACGCACCACATACAGTGAGATTAAAACTTTGTGGCCCATGTGCATAAGTTGTTTTTCGGCTCTCAAAAGAAATTTCAATCGTACTGTTGATATTTGGCTCTGTTGACTAATGAGTTTGCTGATCACTGGGCTAGCACCTTGGCAATGCAAATCAGTGAGGGCCCATCCTCTTACCGTTCCCTTCATTTATCCCAGTGGTTCTCAACCTTCCTAATGCCATGACCCTTTAATACAGCTCCTCATGTGGTGGTGACCTCCAACCATAAAATTATTTCTGTTGCTACTTCATAACTGTAATTTTGCTACTGTCATGAACTGTAATGTAAATATCTGATATGCAGGATGTATTTTCATTGTTACAAATTGAACATAAAGCATAGTGATTAATCTCAAAAACAATATGTAATTATATATTGTGAAATATTTATTTCTAATTACAAATAAATGAAATTTTGTCTTGAATCGTGGTATAGCATGGGTAACAGTCTTCATATAACAACAGTAAACTACATTGCTACACTTTGCTATACTGAGGAGCAGCCTGTTGGTTCCTAAGACCATGGGAAATAGGTGTTTTCCAATAGTCTTAGGCGACCCCTGTGAAAGGGTCGCGACTCCCAAAGGGGTGGCGACCCACAGGTTGAGAACCGCTGATTTAACCACTGATTACTTCTAATTCTACCAGCTCCAATTCGTCCCCTCCCGGTGGTGCCTCCCTGTAATTCACTGCCACCTGGCTGGCTTCCGGCTCTGGCGCCAGGCTTCAAACCTGTCTTTTCACCTATTGTTCATTTCCCAGCGGGTCAAGTTCAATTCCAGATTCAACCACCACGGTGATGGCCACAAACATATTCCCCTATGGGCATCTGGGAGGGGGCGCCCACAGCCACCTACCACCATACCTAGAAAACAGCCACAGAGGAACGTTTCTATTCCAGCGGCCCTAGGTGTTGGGTATGAATGAGAAGACACCTCCCCAGGGACCAGCCCCCTTGGAGAGCGAGTGCTCAGCCCTCAGCGGGCGTGACCGCTCTGGCCCAGCCCCCGCTCCGCCCCCCTCGTCTCGGAGAGAGATCCTCCGCTCGGCCACCCAACCGCCAACCTCTCTCCACGTATGCCGAGCCACTCCCTTGCCGCGGAGCCCCGCGGAGGGTGATGCTCGGGATCCCACCTCTCCTGGGAGCTGCGCATTTCCGCGTGCTAAGGCGGTCCCGGCTCCGGCCGGCTCGCGGCGGTGCCCCGCGTTCCGCGGCCCTGGGAAGTTGTCTCCGGAGCCCGCAGCTCCTGGGTCTCCTCCCTCTGAGCCCCGCCCCCCCGCCCAAAGCTGGGATCTGTGAGCTGCCGGCCCGGGGGCGTCGCCGCCTGCTCTCCGAAACCAGCGAGTCTCCGCTTCCCTGCGCGGAAGGCGCGTTCTCTGGCTGGCTGGGGACCCCCGCGCACCCCCGAGACGGCGCGCGCTCAGAGCGCGGGAGCCCGGAGCGCCGGGCGCCTGGGACCCCGCGGAGCTACTGCCCAGCCTGCGGGGCTCGGCAGGGATGCAGGCTGCGCTGTGAGCCCAGGCGCCAAGGCCATGTCCGGCACCCGCTGCCGGACCCTGTACCCCTTCTCCGGGGAGCGGCACGGCCAGGGGCTGCGCTTTGCCGCGGGAGAACTGATCACGCTGCTGCAAGTCCCAGACGGCGGCTGGTGGGAAGGCGAGAAGGAGGACGGTCTCCGCGGCTGGTTCCCAGCGAGCTACGTGCAGTTGCTGGAGGTAAGGGCTGGGGGGTTGGGAGGCCTGGGGCTCCGGTCCTTGGCGCGCTAGCAGACCTGTTGCCTGTTCCTGGGCTGCCGGAGCCGCCCCTATCCGACGGGCGCCCCGGCGACAGCCGTAGCGCGCCGGACCCGTAATTCCGCGCTCCGGTGGATGGTGAAGGCTGCAGGCGCCCCTTGGGTGTGTGCAGCGCTGGGATCGCCCCCCCCCCGACCGCCCCCCTCCCGTGCCGCGCTTCCGGGCACATCGCGGCGCCCTGGGAAAGCGAGAACTTGTTGCCTGTGCGAGTTCTGGAGCGGAGGGCTGGCGCGTTCCCGGCAGTGGTAGGGGCCGGCGAAGGGCTGCTGAGTCCAGCGGTCTAAGGGAGATGCACTAAGTATCGGGGATTGGGAAAGTGGCACCCATTTGTCCCCTCAGCCCCGCGTCTGCATCCCAGAGCCCGGAGCCTGCAGACCAGTGGACAGTCTTGCTGTCCCGGATCAGGCTGCCTAGCCACCTCGGGCCGCCCACTTGCTGGTCAGCTGAGCGTGTCTGGCCATCAGCCCGAGCCCCATCAGCAGGCTTGACTCAAGGGTGCCACAGCCTCCAGCCAGCGCCCCCTCCCCTTCACAATCTGAAAGTGGCTTGTTCCTGGGGTTCTGGCCTGACCCCAGGGGACCTGTTGAGCCAAATCGACTGGCTGTTTATTGTCTGGATGACAGTTTGGAGGGTTCTCCGTCCTCTAATCTCTGAGCTCATGGTCACAGCTTGAGTGGGATCGGAAGTTTCTAAAGTCCTGGAGGCAGAGGTGGATAGGGGTGGGGGAGGGGGAGGTGACCGTATAGGACAGCTCCTTTAGTAAAATGCTGTCTGACCCCTGGGAGTGTTGTAATGAAATGAGCGGTTCCCCACCATTGTGTACAGAACATTCTGGTAAAAGGCTGCCCAAAGCATGGAGACTGAATTTGTTTATAATTTAACCCTGACCTACTTCACAAAGAACAAAGTAGCAAATCTTGACAGAAAATACTGCTTGCAGCTCAAGAAAGAAAAGAAAGAAAAGCAAAGAAGAAAGATAGAGGTGAAATGGTTACAGGGTGAGTTTACCTGGGAAGTATCCAGTGGAAACCTTATTAAAGATGGAGCCTGTCCTCTTAGAGGCACATGGTCCAGAGCAAAACAGCAAAATCCCTTGAATGAATTACACAGTAGTATTTGAGAGCATGTAGGCTGGAAGGTGCCCGCTCACCTCCTGCCCCCTTTGTGGGCCGCAGAGTATGTTCCTAACTCTTGTTCTTATTTTTGAGCATCTGTGAGTATAGGAGAAGCTCAGGTGTGAGGGTAGGGGAGTACAGTTTCCTGTGAAGGCCTGGACTCTCCCTCTGTTCTAGCTCCAAAGCCCCAAGGGAGACTACTATTTTAGAGTTCCTCTGGTGGCCACATTTTCCAGGAAATACTGATGTGGACATTTGGCTGTCGGATGTCTGGCGAGGAGGCGCGTCCCTGGCTGGACTCGGCCAGCTGTGTTTTGGATGAGGGTGAGGCTGGTGGATTTGTAGCCTGTGTTTGTAAATGGAGTGTCTCTGCATTTCTTAGTGGCAGAAAGGGAGGGTGGACCAGACCCAGGGGACGGATGAACTGATGATCTGCTGGGACAGCCTTGGATGTGTCAGCCACATCCCGTGGTATTTACATACTTAGGAAATCTCTGGAAATCTCTGGTGCCTAGGTGGCTTTCTCAGACAACGCCCACCCTGACTTGTGATAGAAGGACAGCTGTGTGAGCAGCTCTGATGAGAAGCCCTTTCATTTATTGAGTACCTACTAGGCTGAATACTAGGTGCTAGGCATGGTAGACACATCCACCAGTTCCCCTGACAACTCTGTGAAGGGGGAGGCACCATACCCATTTTACAGGCAAGCAAACTGAATATGAGAGAGGGGGAGGGGATTGCCCAAGGTGTAATGCTTGCATATTTGCTTAGCAACTCAAGGTGGCTCAGAATTACCTCTATGCCTGTGTCTCTTTTAAACATGGTGGCCTGGGTTCAGTTGTCCTAAAAGGCCAGTGAGTGAAGGGTGTGGATTCATGTGGGAAAGGGCAAGTGCAGCCCTGGCGGTTGGCATGGTGGTGACAGTATCCCTAAGGGAAAGCTGAAATAGTAGGGCTGAAATAAGGTCAGTTACTCCTTCCCACTTGGAGCATCTCTCCCACTAACCCTGAAGCTTGATTTCACTCAGAGCCAGCTGGTTTTCCCACAGGTGGAGGCAGGGGGTGGGATGGAGTGGGGGTGGGGTTCTGCGCCCTGAGTCCTGGTACTTTTCAGGGCCAAAGTGATGCGGCTTTGATGGAGAGGATTATAGACCAGGATCTTTGTGTCTGTGAGCTTCATCCATGAGCAGGCTGGTCTTCAGGGCTGAGAACTGGCCAGGGATGGAGGCTATGCAAGTAGCCCCTCAGGATGGGAGAGTCCTCCAGGACAGACGGATTTAGTGGGGAATGCAGAGCTCTCAGAGGAGTTGCTGATGGTGGACTGGCCAGCATATGGAAACATGGGTCTGGAGAAACACCAGCCAGATGTGTGTCAAGGCTGAGAGTTAGTGCAGAGATCGGGAAGCCAGAGAAGGAGCCTGTTGATCCTGACAGTAGTAAACCTCCTGGATATTTATTTGCGGTGGCTGGCACTGAGCTTGCTGGAGCCTGTAGTTCAGAAGGCCAGGGGAGCGCTTGAGGACAGCAGTATAGACAGAATGGGCAACACCAGCCTGGGGGAGGAGTGGGATGTTGGTTGCACAGCTGAGAATGGCATCTCTACTGTAACCACTACCCCATGTGAAAAAAGTGATACCAGAAAACTCCATCTTTTTATTATTATTATATTTTTATTGAGAGAGGTAGAAATATCAACAATCAGAGAGAATCATCAATTAGCTGCCTTCTGCTCACACCACACTGGGGATTGATCCCGAAACCCGGGCATGTGCCCTGACTGGGAATTGAATAGTGACCTGATAGGTCAACATGCAACCACTGCGCCACGCTGGCCAGGCAGGAAACTCCATCTTGATGGAAGATGGCATGAGGGGTTGAGAGCAGTATGTGCAAAATGGACACTCTCCAAGGATTTCTTCCTTGTTCATATGAAAAAAAAAAAAAAAAAAAAGGAGAACTGAGAGCCCAGCTTTGCAGGAAGCATTAGCCTATGAAAGGGAGTTGGAGCTAACCCTGAGAGGGCTGACAGATCTGCCCTGGCGGCCAGCCAGACTTTGGGGAGCAGCCAGTTTGGTGGATTCTGAGCCTGGTTACTGGGGAATCTCTTTGGTCAAGACTCCGAGGAAAGGGGCAGCCTCTAGGAAAACTTCAGCGGAGTGTGGAGGGCCCTGGTGGAACTAAGGACTGGCCCCAAGGATTCTGGCTCTTCAAGGGATGGGGCAGCCTTCCTGGGGGTGGTCAGGGGGAGGGGATCAGCTCCTTGACATGGAAAGGCCCATAGATAAAAGTGGCCAGAAAAATTCTTCTGGAGGGTCTCGTCAGCCATAATGAGGAACAGTTGAGAACTGTTCTAACCTTTGAGACATGGCTGAGGAGGAGTTGTGATGAAGGAGACCTGATATGAGGCTGGAGTCTGCAGAAGTACATACATTCTGTGGACTCGGAGGCCCACCAGAGGAGGAGGTTGTCACTAGACTTTTGGGTATATGGAGGCTGAGGAACAGCTTCTGGGAAAGACAGGTGGAGGAGGGAGCCCGATCTCCACCCCCAGAGAAGACCTGAAGAGGCAGACGTGGCCCACTCGGGGGGCAAGTTCAGTGGATGGGGGGCCTACCCCTGGCCCAGGAATTCCTTGTGGTCTGCTTTTACCTGGAATGGAGATAAGATGTCAGGGACCTGGAAGGTACTGTAAGACATTTGAAAAAAACTCCCAGAGCTTTGGGAAATAATTCTGGGATTAGTAAGATTGGAACGCAAACACGACAGAACTTCCCTTGACCCACATGCTGTTCATGGAATCCACGATCTGGCTGAAAGGTCTGGACCTCAGGTACAAACAGAATAGGATGCTATTTGCCAGGAGCTAGACAATTGTGGAGAGTCATCCTTGAACTTGGCTTCTTTCTCTCTGCCTTCTCTTCCCTGTTGTGACTATGCTATAGAGTTTACGAGGAGTGGCTTTGGGAGAGAGATGTGGAGCTGGGGGAGATGGCTCTGCTATCGGTATTAAGGAATGATGTTTTACCTATTGCTGTGCAACAAGCCAACCCAAAATGTAGTTTTCAGAATAACCATTTATTGTTACCGCACACATTCTGTGGGCTGACAGGACTGGTTGGGTGGCTCTTCTGCTGGTCTATCTTGGAGTCTCCCATGAATCTGGAGGCAGATGGCACCTGGAGCTAGAGTCCTGGAGTCTCCCCTGGGCTGGAACCTCCAACATGGTGCCTTGGTATTCTTCACACTGTGTGGCCTTTCTCTCCACGTGGCAGCTCATCCTCCAGGGCCTTTCCACGTGGCCTTTCGCTTCAGCATTGCACTTGAAGTTTCACACAGTGGTTAGCTTCCAAGAATGCAAAAGTTCAAATTGTCTGGTCTTCTTAAGGCATTTCAGTCAAGTAAGTCACAGGACCAGTCCAGATTCAGTGTGGGAGGGAGGTGCCTACAGATGGATTCAAGGAGGCCAGGTCCACTGAGGACCATTTTGCAGACTAGCTACTCAGAAGGGTATGGGAAAGCAGTCCGGACAGATGATCCATTACAGAGGAAGTAGTGCCATGCCAGACGGAGGAGAGGACCTCCAGAGGGAGGGAAATGCAGGAGTCTTGGCCGTCTGCTAGGAAATCCTCCATTGTCATCCTTGGCGGAGTTTCTTCTTTTTCAAGATGCCAGGGATTTCTTTATAAAGGCCACACAGTAAATGATGCAACTGAATTTGCAACCCACTTTTCCTGTCCCTAAACCCTGGGTCTGTCCACTGGCCTGTTGACATACCAACCCAGCATTTTCAGGTCGGAGCTATTTGATGCTGGTTATTAATAGACACGGAGCTGCCTGACATCTGGTAGATGTTTGACAAATTGATTTTAACACAGGGCCTTTCTTTCTGTAATGAGAACATTTCCTAATGTGGGTGTGGTCTTGTCCCTCATGCCAATAATTTTTAAGGCAGTCATCAGCTCTGTTCACTAAAGGTGTAATTAGGGCCGGTGGCTCGTGGAGTCTATAATCGTGACCTAGAAGACCCAGGTGCTGCTTTCAGCAACTTCACTAAGTCATCCTACCGTTTGACTTGGGGGTCTGTGGCCCTCATTTGTAGCTCTTGCTGTTTGCCCATCTACCTTTGGCCCAGCCCTGCCAGCCCATCGCTGTTCAGGAGGAGCCTTCCCTCCTGTACCGGTCTGTCCAGAGTGTTTCACCACAGGGCTGCAGAGCCGTGGGCAGGGCTTACAGATGCTATGGATTGGGGCATCTCCACAAAAGTTCTCCTAGCAACAAGTCAGCAGGAATCCGTGACATGTTCACCACCATCTGAATCCCACATCCATTACTACTTAGAAGCATGAATGAGATGCTGACCTTCCTGTATTCTCAGCCTGAAAAGGCCCAGCTCTTACCTAATGGCCGGGTTGACTTCACCTGTGAGCATGGAAGCTGGTCTCCACTTCCTGGTGAAAGAAAATGTTTGGTAAACCAGGAAACCTTGTATACATGTAAAGTATTAGGCTTTTTCTTTGTTTGTTTATTTTTATTTTTAGAGAGAAAGATGGGGAAAGGGAGAGAGAAACATTGACTACCTCCCGCATGCCCCCTATTGAGGATCAAGCTCACAAACCCAGGTATGTGCCCCAACTGGGAATCGAACTGGCAACCTTTCTGCGCACAACACCCACCAACTGAGCCACAAGAGACAGGGTGGTAGTAAGATTTGTAGCAGGCCACTCCAGGGATATTGTTTTCCCAAATTGCTCTCTTATTACTCACAGCAGCAGGGTGACACATGACAAGCTTTCTAATAAAATGTCAGGATTGATCTCCTTACACTTAATTGCACAATTAGTGTCTGGTTCTCTCCCTACATGGCCAGGCTCCTGAGGTAGCGTCAGTGCCTGTGGAGAGAAGTGGAAATGGTAGCCAGCAGGGGTCTGGCATGTCCTCTGGCAGACTAGAGCCTGCAGGACTGTAGAGGTGTAGATGTTACAGGTGTACATCTGTTGGGATTTCACCAACAGATCAGGAGAGATTCCTGTGGACTCATGGGACTCACCCACCTCCTCCTTTCACACTTAGTGTTTTCCCTGACTACCATCTGATAAAGGTTGTTTTTAGGGGAACTTTGTGGTTCACTGAATTTGCCTAACTTCTTGAGCTGGTATCCAGACTGGATCCCAGGTACTCAGATTTCACATGTGCAAACTGAACTCAGTCTATCCTCCCTTCACTGCCTTCTTCTCCCCCTACTCCCACCGCCCCTCACCGCCCCCCCGCCTCCATGCTGGAGCGAAAGTCGCTAGCATCTATTGTCCACTGCATCACCTGACACTGTTCCTCCACCCTCTTTCCTTCCTTGCCGCTTCCTCTGGTTAAGCAAGCCTTGCCAGCTCTCCCTCAGAAACATTTCTCAAAGCTTCTCCTTCTCCACTTGCGTCTGCAAACATTACAGGCTTCGCTCCCAGGAGACAAAGTCGAGTCACAGCTGCGTCACTGTCACTTGCAGGGTGCCAGAGGCGGTAAGAAGCCGTGAGAGCCGAGACCAGTTTGGCTCAGTGGATAGACCGTCGGCTTGCAGACTGAAAGGTCCCAGGTTCGATTCTGGCTGGAGGCATGTACCTTGCTTGTGGGCACATCTCCACAGTGGGGTGTGCAGGAGGCGGCTGATCGATGTCTCTCTCTCATCGATGTTTCTGACTTTCTATCTCTCTCCCTTCCTCTCTGTAAAAAATCAATAAAATATATTTTAAAATAAGAAGAAGCCGTGAGAGTATGCATATGGTCCCTGTCACAGCACTCAGCTCTGCCCTCGGAGTGTGGAAGCAGCCACAGATGTTCCCCGAGTTAATGGGCGTGGTTGTGTTTCGATAGAACTTTATAGGCACCGAAATTTGAATTTTCTTTAGTTTTCATGTGCCTTGAAGTCGTCTTTTGCTTTGTTTTCAACCAGTTAAAGATGATAAAGTCATTGTTAGCTTATGGGCTGTATGTAGTTTGCCAGTCCCTATCCAAAAGTTGGTCATTCATTCATCTAGCAATTTCTAATTGAATGCTTTTGATGGGCTGTGAGCACTGTAGGTGCTGGAGGTGAAGTTGTGAAAGATGGAGATGGTAAACGAGCAAGAAGAAATATGATAATTCCAAGGGAGTGTGTGGCCAATAAAATAGGGTACTGCAATGGAGTGGGAGGAGTGGGGAAGCCTGGTAAGACTGTCAGGAAGGCTTCTCCAAGGAGGCGGTGGCATTGAGCAGAGACCTGAGTGAGGCACAGGAGTCAGTCATGGGAATATTTGGGGAGAAATGGTTCGAGGCAGAGGCACTACAAATGCAAATAATCCTGAAGAGGAGATTTGATATACTTGAGAGACCAGACTATTCCAGAATGGTTAGAGTGGTGAGCAAGGGCAAGAGAGGTTGGGATGGGATAGAGAGGGGGGAGGTAAGTTGGATAGTCTTCCTCAACCCCCAATATATGTAACTTTATGTTTTTATAAGAATTTAATTTATGCATCTATTTTAAATATGTTTTTATTGATTTCAGAGAGGAAGAGAGGGATAGAAACATCAATGGTGAAAGAGAATCATTGGTCCGCTGCCTCCTACATGGTCCCCTACTGGGGATTGAGCCCACAACCCGGGCATGTTTCCTGACTGGGAATCGAACCATGATCTTCTGGTTCATAGGTCAACACTCAACCACTAAGCCATACTGACCAGGCAAAATTTAATTTATATTTTGAGTTCCTACTCTGCATAGTGGGAGAAATGTCCTGTCAAATAATTTGGGATTTTTTTGCACTTTCACAGGTTTGCATTTATGTTCTGGAGACTTAATTAAAAACTTCCTTTCAAGGGTCCAGGTGCTCCTCAGTATCATTTGGGCATCTGCTGGGCTGCCTTTCCCCTGTGTGTGTTTCTCTTGTCTGTCCGATTTGCAATTGCCTCAGACAGTCTCCTATCCGAAAGGGTCCTTCCATCTGGCACTCTCTACTCCTGAACAATTTTTGGGAGGACAGGTATTCTTCTTCCACCTCTTCTGTTGTGTTGGTAAATGTTTAACAACCAGCTGGGGGTAGAGGGTAGAAGGTTGAAGGTGGAGAGAGAGAAGTCTCAATTTGTAGGTTTTATCAATTTCAGGGGTGTGTGTGTGTGTAAATACTCTCACCATGGCTGTATGTTTCAAGCAACTATTGATTTTTTTTAATTGAATATATTTGACATATAGTATTGGGTAAAGTTGAGGTGTTAATTTGATGTACTTACATAACATAAATGATTGCCATTACAGCAATATTTAGCACCTCTATTACATTACATAATTAACCTTTCTTTTGAGTGGTTAGTAGATAGTTTTCTAAGTGCAGCAGAAGCCTTTGGTTTGATTGAAGTGTGGAGAAAGGATTTGAAGAGGACTGGAAGGGAATCCAGACTAGTCAGGAAGCTTGGAGAAGAATGGTGGAAGTGAGATGGTGAGAAGTGGATGGATTTGAAATCTATTTGAAATACAACTGGAGTGGGAAGGGGGGCTAGCAAGGAGCCTCACCTCTTGCAGATCAGTTGCAATGCACTTTTTCCTGCTGGACTTGCCTCATTTGTGAATCATTCATTCTGCCACCAGAGATCTCTTCCTTGAAAAATGATGTAAAAAGCAAATAAAGATGAGCAAAAGTCAGTATCTTAATACCAAAAGTGCTTTTATAAATTATTTTTGAAACAAAGGACACATCAGTACAAGAATGGCCAAGAGCGTGGATACTTTATAATAAAAGATATACAAAGTCATCAGCATATTCAGTTTCACTAGTAATCAGAGAATTGCAAATTTTTGAAAAGATAGCTTTAATAAAAACTGTCAAAAAGAAATGAATGAATATTGGCAAGGGTGTAGGAAAATCATCATATGCTCCCTCAAGGGAAATCTGGAAATATACCTTTAAATGTGACACGCACATGCGCTCTGATCCAGCAATTCCAGTTGTGGAAATGACTCAGGAAGCATCTGAAGGAGGAGCTGTGCACCCAGAGCGCTGGTGCAGCATTGCTTCTCAGGGAACATGAGTTGTTAAAATGCGGTTCACCTGTGAGCAGCACAAGGTCAGGCATGCAGAAAGGACTCAGTCTCTATAATGAAACTGAATTGGAAACATATAAACTGTTGGTCTATTATGCTAAATGTTTTAATGGAGTTAGTATAGGTCAGAGTTTGCCTATGACGAGGCAAAAAGAGATGGTGTGTCCAGGAATGAGTTGCTTTCTAAAAGCAGGGACTGTGTGTGCCATGCATTCTGTAAGTATCCTTTTGTGGAAAGAACAGGTTGAAGAAATACTTGCTTGCCCAGAACCCTGTTCTTTTAAATATCTTTAGTAACAGCAAATCTTTGTCTTTCGAGGAGTGGATTTGATTTTTATTGGAAACAGCCAAAACTTATTGGGAGCCAAGTCTGGTGTGTCTGGCTATCACCATATCTATCACCATGTTGCAAAAAGAGAATTGAAAGCAGCTTACCAAAAAGCATATGGTACACTAAGATAAAAGCATAAATGCATGAGGAAATCTGGGGAGAGGAGAAAATAAGATGGAATGAAGTCCGAAGAGTGAGGAGGCTAATTAAGTAATGCTCTTTAGGGTTTAAAAGGCCCTACCTTCAAGTAAGGAAGTGCTTGAGTAGTTCTGCATGGGGAGTGACAGAAATGTCCTGAAAACGGGCAGCATTGTGTGCTTATGTGCTGTATCAGTCAGGATGGGTTAGGACTTGCTGGCATAACAAACTGCACATCTCAGTGGTTAAAACAACATGGTTTTGCTTCTTCCTCATGCTGCAAGTCTGTTGCAAGTTGGGTTAGAGTTGTAAGACCTTCTGGGATCTAGGATAACAGAGCAACCAGTATCTAGGATCTTGCTATTGACCATGTTAAAACAGCGTGTTCTTAAAGCTTCTGCTCAGAGGTGACACCTGACATTTGTGCTTGTATTTCATTGACTACAGCACAGCCACACCTAACTTTAAGTGGGTGGGGAAATTCAATCCTAGGGTATCAGAAAGAGAAAAGGAACAAGGTGAATACATCTGGGTTGACATGTACTTAGGACCTGTACTCAGGGGGTCCCCTCTATCTCCTCTATTTCAGTCTTGATGTTTTACCAGAATGGTTCTATAGCCTAACACAATGTGGGTAGCTGCTCAGTGCTTCTCATACAGATTTCAATGCTTCTAGAGCAATACTTCTCAAAATTAATCTGATGGATCTTGTTCAATGCAGATTCTGACTCAGTAGGTCTAGGAGGAGGCCCGAGATCCTGCATGTTTGACAAGCGTTCACTGCTACAAGGACTTAAAGCCACAGTGCAGGCCTTGGCAAGTGCCCTTGCTCCTGACAGGATGAACTCTTACTCTCAAGTCAGAGCTCCCCTCCAACAAGCTGTCCTTCATCTGCATACTGCTGGACACACTAGTAGATAGTTGGCCAATAGTTGGCCTAATCCCAGACTTCCTGGGATTTTTTTTCCTTAGGTGAATACATCTGTTACAAACTTTGAGCACCTACTGTGTGCCCTGCTCCCTGCAAGGCTCGAAGGTTACAGCCAAGACTTGGAGCTGAGGTTAGCAGCTCTTCTTGGGGGAGCCCTTGGAGATGAGTTGTTCCCTCCAGGTTCAGTTACCTCTTTAGACTAAAGTTTCATGAATGTTCTTTTGGAATGAAATCCCTTCCAGACATTTAGCATTCATCGTTTTTTCCCGGATGCCTTAATTCCTCCTCCCATCTCATTTTCTTGTCAGATGCACAGAGCACTCTAGGATTAGTCAACAAAAAGCTAATTAAGTTATAAAAACTCTGTAGAGATGATGCTTTACAAATTCTACACAAATGAGTCCTTGTCCTAAATTTATCAAGACAAAGGATCTTTATTTTAGCAGTGGCTCATGGAAGGGTGTCATCGAGGCATTTGTTTTTTGATTGTAAGGTAATTTAGAAATAGAAATAGGAATTTTGAGTCTACTGTCCTCACTGAGCAAGTGCTTTATTGATAAATAGCTACAAGCCTTTGTTGTGCTTTGAGTGAAAAATAAAACCATGTTGCATTTTTGATAACCAAGTATATACTCAACACAAAATCTAATCTGGTACTCAATGTCATGTGTTCATATTACTAAACGATTGGAGTACCTGGGCACATGGGACCTACCTGAACACATTACAGCATTAGTATAGGGCACAAAGCCTGGCACCTCTCAGACATTAATGTGCATGCAGGTCACATGGGGTTCTTGTTAAAATGCAGATTCTGCTTCAGTAGGTCTGGAGTGAGGCCGAGATTGCAATTTCTCACTGAGTCCCATATGACGCTGCTGCTGCTGTTGTGCTGCTCTGTAAGCTACAACTTGAGTAGCAGAGCATTGGATTACCTTAAGGAGTTTTTAAGTTTGCAATTCTGGAATTAGATTGGATTTTGTTTCTTTCTCTTTTTAATTTTTATCTATTTATTTTTTAATTGATTTCAGAGAGGATTGGAGACAAACAAATATGATGAGAGAGTAGCATTGATCAACTGCCTCTGCATGCCCTACACTGGGGATTGAGCCCACCACCCAGGTATGTGCCCTGACCAGGAATCAAACTGTGACCTCTTGGTTCATAGGTCAGTGTTCAACAACTGAGTCACAACGGCTGGGCAGTTAGTTTATTTATTTTTTTAAATCCTTACACAAGGAAATGCTCACTGATTTTTAGAGAGAGGGCAAGGGAGAAAGAGAGAAAGAGAGAAACATTGATCAGCTGCCTCCCATACACGCCCCAACTGGGGATTGAACCCGAAATCTAGATATATGACCTTCCAGTGTATGGGACAACTCTCAACTAACTAAAGTTTCATGAATGTTCTTTTGGAATGAAATCCCTGGCCAGGGCTTCTTTTTCTTTTTTTAAAGAGGCTATACAGGGTCAATGAAAGAACACAAGCGTTGGAATAGATCTCCTTTTGAGTCAATTTAATGTGAGGACAGAGATAGAAGGTGGTAAAAAGCAGGTCTGGAAGAGTGGTATCTGGTGTTCTTATTTGCCCAGAGGGTGCCTTGACCAGAGGGTAAAGGAGGGACTCAGGAATGCTTTCCTGGGCCAGGACCAAGCTATGGGGGAAGAAGGGCTGGGGGCAGAGTAGTGAGTGCATGGGGCTGGTGGGCCCAGTGTCTTGACTGCTGTGTGGACACCATAGAGAGAATGAGAGCCTGGGATGGACTTGGTAGATACCAACAGTGTTAGGAAAACAGTGGGAACATGGGCTCCATATCTCGAGGCACTTTATTGGTTCCAAAGGGATGCTGCATGCCTTGTGTGGTTTGGTTTGTGGGCCATATGTGAGCCCTGCAGCTACCCCTAGGGTGAACTGCCCAGACCATATTCAAGGGAGGGACCGAACCTCTATTTCCCCATGCGGGCTGTCCAGTGCAGGGCATGAGTGACCACTCAGTTCAAAACCTGCTTCAACCCCTGCTGCCTGAGAGGCCTAAGCAAGTTGCAGAACCTGCGAGTCTCACGGGGCTCCAGTGAGATAGCCGATGCCTTAGATACACTCTATTCATGGAGCATATGTTCCATATGTTCTGGGGATCATTCCAGTTGAGAGCTGCCAGTTAACTGTTTTTTTTAGGGGGGGGGGGCTATTAGGGTGGGAGAAATCTGTTTCCATGGGCTCCTCCAAGGTCATGGTGCAAGAATGTCTGGTTGACTATGTGGTCAAGGTCTTCAGGTGGGCACACCTCACTGAGCATCTTATGAAATGGAAACTCAGATTCAGAAGTTCTGGATTTGGCCTGAGAATCTGCATTTTTAACAATCTCCCCGGAGCTGCTGGTGTTTGGCCCACTCTGAGTAGCAAGACTGTATAGCACTTTGTGGGGGTTTCTAGGACACAGTTTCTACTGGTGAAAGCAAGGAAAGCTGGCCAGTTCTGGTTTACTTTGGAACTGCTGCGTCATGGTTGCTACTACTTAGAGGGGCCTAATTAGTCTTAATTGCTTCTTACCTGGGTCTAATGGGCCTCTGGCTGCCCAGCTGCCTGGCTGTCCCCAGAAGAGGTTCTTGTGAGGAGGGAAAGGCTGTTAGGCAGGAGAGGTGAAATGCAAGAGGCTGCTGAAAGGGCTTACGCATTTCTTTTATCTTTGCCGAGTCTCAGAGCCAAGCAAAGGTTTGTTTCACTGAGCTGGGTGGAAATTCTCTTGATTTATTTTGTTTGGGTATTTACTTCTATTAAAGTATCATGGACATACAATTTTATTATTATTTTCAGATGTACAACATAGTGATTGGAAATTTCTATTCCTTACAGTGTGATTGCCACAAATGAGTCCAGTAGCCATCTGTCACCATACAAAGTTATTACAATAATATTGACTCTTTCCCTGATGCTGTACATTATATCCATGAGTGGTTTTGCCACTTATAGGTAGAATCTAAAAGGAAACAAAACAAAGAAAAGAACCAATGAAACACAGCAGAAACAAACTCAGAGAGAGAGAACAAACTGATGGCTGGCAAAGGGTGGGGTAGGGGAGGGGTGAAAAGGGGAAGGTGAAGAAGTGGTACAGACCTATAGGTCCAAATTCTCTTTTGAAAGTTGCTCAGAAGCTACTGCTCTACGGGCTGAAAGCTGGAGGCAGTGTTCGCTCCACAAATCAGGTTCCCCCACAGCCCTAGGGGCACCCTTGTTCATTCTCTGTAGTGACGCCAAAGGTGGTAATTTTTCTAGCCCGTTGATAGAAATTTCAATCACTATGATGTACACCTGAAAATAATAATAAAATTGTATGTCCACGATACTTTAATAGAAGTAAATACCCAAACAAAATAAATCAAGAGAATTTCCACCCAGCTCCTTGGGAAGACCTTTCCTCTGTAATGCACCTCAGCTTTGCTCACGGGGCCCTTTGTGCCCGGGCCTTAGCCTGCATCCCAGCTGCGTTCGCATGCATGATGCTGTCAAAAGGATGCAGCTCTGCTTCTCTCTTTTCTTTTTTGTCTTGTTAATCCTCACCTGAGGACATTTTTTTCTTTTATTTGTTTGCTTGTTTGTTTACATAAAGTGGAAGTGGAGGGGGGAGGAGAGAGAGAGAGAGAGAGAGAGAGAGATGCTTGTGAGAGAGACACATCAGTCAGTTGCCTGCTGCACAGGCCCTGTCTAGAATGAGCCTGCAACCCAAGTATGTGTCCTTGACTAGGAACCCAAGACCCTTTGGTGCATGAGCCAACGTACCAACCAATGAAGCACAGCGGCCAAGTCCAACTTTGCTTTCTCTTACTGTGTCCTAGCACATATCACTTCTATGAAGTAACCTTCTTCCCCCCATCTGCTCTTTTACTCTCCATACCTTTTTATTAAAAAAAAATACATTTTTATTGATTTTAGAGAGGAAGAGAAAGAGATAGAAACATCAATGATGAGAGAGAATCATTGATTAACTGCCTCCTGCATGCCCCCTACTGGGGTTTGAGCCAGAAACCCGGGCATGTGCCCTGACCAGGAATCAAACTGTGACCTCCTGGTTCATAGGTCGAAGCTCAACCACTGAGCCATGCCGGCCAGCACTCTCACTGCCTTTTTAAACAATCCTCACCCAAGGATATGTTTTTATTAATATTTAGGGAGAGAGAGAAAGAGAAACAGTGTAGTGAAGGCAACAGACAATTCCAGTAAGTGGGGTGAGAGGTCTATGGATTCAGGGAGCTGAGTCAGCAGTCTTCCCAGCAGATTAATGCCAAAGCTAAGGATTGAGAACAAGTTAATCCAGCTATAAAGGAGAAGAAAAGAGGGTCATAGCAAAAAGATGAGTAATCAATTAAAGATGGGCAAAAAATACAAGTAGACATTTCTCCAAAGATATACAACCTGCTGATAAGCACATGGAAGATGCTCAACATGTTTAGTCACCTGCAAAGTGCATACCAAATGACAGGGAGATCCCTTCACACCCCTAGCCTGGCTGTAATTAAAAAGGCAGATAATAACAAGGGTTGGTAAGGATGCAGAGAAATTGGAGTCCTCACATACCGCTAGTGGGACTTGATGTAGCCACTTTGGAAAACAGTCTGGCAGTTTCTTAATGTTAAACAGAAGAGTTACCAAATGACCTAGGAATTCCACTCCTAAGTATATGCCTAAGAAAAATGAAAATATATAGCTACTCGAAAGCTTGTATACAAATGTTCATAGGAGCCAGACTCAGCCAAAAATGAGAAATTGATGAATGGATAAATAAAAGGTGGCATAGCCGTTGAGTGAGGTGTTATGTAGCCATAAAAAGGAGTGAGTACTGACTCATGCAACAGCATGGATGCCCCTTTTCAACTGGGTTACTCATCTTTTTGCTATGGACCCTTTTTTCTTTTTCTTTTCCTTTTTAGCTGGATTAATTTGTTCTCTATCCTTGGCTTTAGTGTTAATCTGCTGGGAAGACTGCTGACTCAATTCCCTGCATCCTTCTAGGCCTCTCAGCACTCACTACACTTACTGGGATTGTCTGTTGTCCTAATTACATTGTCGGTCAAGGGTTCAAGGTCAAGATTTGGGTCTATGATCTTCATAGACTTAGCCCTCAGTGCATAACCAGGCATAAGAACTGAATTAAAAAATAAAGGACATAAATCAGTCATTTTATCTGTGGTGCTGATGACTACATACAGGACTCTGGGTTTGCTAACTAAGGTAGTTATTTGGCTTCACATGGGAAAAAATAATAATAAAGAGTTTCAGAGTGACATTCTTACAGAATCTCTGTTCCCCACCCAGGCGTCTGGCACATACAAACTGTGGGTAGCAAAGACAGATTGGGAAAGAGAGTGTGTGCTCCTCAGAAGACAGCATCCTCGCTATGGGAGCAGGTAACTTGGATTACGTGAAGTAGGACTGCTACTCTGTGAAGGGCAGTACATTATTATTTCCCGATGCTTCAGACTGTTTGATTACTGGGCAACCCTGGGACCCCAGAGTGGGAGTGGTCTGGTTTAGGCAGCATGCTGCAATGGTGTTTACAGCTGATCACACCTGGGTTTGGGTGCTGGCTGTATGACATACTGAGTACATTACTCACCTGACCTTGGACTTCAGTTTCCATATCTTAAAAATGGGGATAATAAGGCTCACGCCAGAGGATTGCTGTGAAACTTAGAATTGTCTGCTTTAATGTAAATGCTCCACAGAGAACCTGGTTCAGGGCTCAGGACATGCTGGTGGCCCTGTGGCCACGTGTTTCTGGTTTCCCATGCGTAGGTCAGGGCTGAGCAGTATTATTTGCTTTTTCTTAGTAACAGAAATCTGCTTCCCCGAGAGTCACTCCAGATCTCTTGTCTCCATTTCTGGTGGTGACCTTGTCTTTCAGGCTCTTGTTATCTCAACCCAGTTTCCATTGCAGTTCCTCCGAGCCCCTTCTGTGTGGTTCAGCGTCACTGAAGATGTGTTTGCCCAGGGAAGTCCTGTGCTTCTGTGGGTGGGCCTGCAGCTTTGTTATAGTGTGTTCACACCACATACGCAAAGCAGAAACTCTTTTGTTGAACCACTTGAATCTCCTCTCATCTGAACCCTCACTGGGTGCCACCAGGATGAGAATTTGAGCCACAGGTAGTAATTAAGGGGAATCTTATCTAGAGCATGTGGCAGATAAACGGGAACACAGATTTTCTGAGGAAGATTGCGTCCACAGGCCCGAGACCTCGCCCTGCCTGTGGGCAGGTCACGAGTGTTGCTCAGGGCCTACCTCTCATTGATGTATTTCGTGACATGGCCAAAGGGAATTTCTGAGCATTTTGAAAGTTATTTGGGGTCAGGCGGATGCCAGAGCACAGTAGTGGGAAATGCTGTGCCCAGTTCTCATGTGCCCTGGCCTTAAAGTCAGATCCTGTTGTGGAATGAATCTTCCAAAGGGGTCTGCTGGCTGCTCTGGCCATAGGACTCATGCATACTGGTTAGGAATTTGGGATCTGAGAGACAGTGGGCTGGGTTTGTGGGTGTTCATAGGGACAGGAAGCTTGGAGGCCTGATCTGTGTGGTGGGTGTGGCCACAGAGATCCTGATAAACTTTCGAATTTCAGATGGTCGTCCTCTGTGTCACCCAGGAGGAAATGGCCAGAATAAAATGCAGCCAGCTTCTTCCTTCTCTGTGCAGCCTCCCCCCACACACCCTCTAGCATATTTGGGGGTGGGCAGGAGGGGAGAGAAACCCTGCCAATGGGGGAGATGTTTGAATGGAGGTTGGCAAAGGCATTACCAGGCACTCCAGGGGGACAGTAGAGCCAGCTCAGGCCTGAACCTTTTGCTCCTGTCTGGGCCCCGGGCCCAAGGAGACAGGGATATGGGGCATGAAGGGGAGACAGGGAAGTCTGAGCTCCCAGACCCGCTGTTTGCTGTGGTTTCAGTCCCTGGAACACACTCCAGTGGACTGTGGGGTGGGCCCTGATCATTCCATTCCTTTCCAGAGTGACTCCAGGGGATTCCTCCTAGAAGCCACAGGGCTCTGTGGGATAGTTTGAAAAGCCTACTATTAGGAGATGCTAGAGGCTCCCATTCCTCTCTGCCCATCGGCATTGCGCAGGGAGTGCCATTCTGGCTTGTCCCCACTCACTGGGCCGGCAATGCTCTGCTGGGGTGCTCTGCTCCTCTGGTGGCTGGCCTGTTTTATGATTATTCTTGGGGAAATAGCTCTCCGAGAAGCAGCAGAAAGTGTAAATTATGTTTCACTGCAAAGCAGCAAGAGCCTACACATTCATCTGGAGCTGCAAGTCTCTTGCAAATGAGAACTGATGTGCGATGCAGGTAAGCTGGGAAGGGTTATGATGGGACATGCAGCTGGCATGACTGATAGTCACAGGGTGCCAGGTTTTCTCATGGTTTATGGGGGAAGGAAGAGCAACAGTTGTTCTTGGAGGGCCGGACCACTCATGAGAGGGCCCGAGGGAAGCGGTTTAAAGATGCCGGACACTCCTGGGCAATGGACAAGTTTTCCGCTAACCTGGTCCTTTTAAATAGTTCTTGTATTTCCACTGAGCCAGGAACCCAGGCTTAGGGCTGGTGTCCACACTCTCACCCTAACCTCTCATGGCCTTCCATCGTGGCCTCCTAAAACCCGGGTCCTGTACAGTCATCTTTACTGGCCCGTTGTCCGAGTCAAGGCGCTCCTTGTTGGGGCTAACAGGGGCCTGCCCTCCCAGCCTCCTCTCCCGGACACACTTGGCCGCCTTTGTGCCTTGGCATTGCTGCCGCCTTTGGAGTCCTTCCTCCTCATGCCTGTCTACGGAGGAGAACCCTCGTCCAGACCCAGGCCAGGGTGGCCGGTGCTCTCCCTGTCTCTCTCTGGCTGCCATAGGGCCCATGTGTGATCCACATGCCACAGTGGCCCCCAGTGACTTGTTTCTGTGGCTGCGCTCTGAGCTCCTCCCGGCGGAAACCTGCTTTCTAAGGCTCCGTAATCGCCTAGCCTGGCCCAACGCTTGGCATCTGCGGGGTCTGGCTCAATAAGTATTTGCTGGCTGGATGAAGGGTTGAACTAAAAAAGGATATGGAGAGCACTCGCCTTAGAGAATTAGGCACATCTTGCTCTGATTTTGACTCATGGTTTAACCAGCCTTTCTCCAAAAGGCATGAATGGCCTTGTCACTAGTGAAGCTTGAGGTCATGGAAGACCAAGGTTGGAGGAGGTTAGCCAGGTCAGCTCAGAGAGCCGAATATCAGAGTAAGTTCAATGGGTCCTGGGAACAAGGCCCTTTGGGCCACAGGACAAGACATTTAAGGTCAAAGGTGAGCCGATGTTGCATGGAGAGGTCCTCGCCGTCCTGCTTCTCAGGAGGGGTGCTCCGGGGGCAGTGTGTGTAGCTGAGACCAGGGACCCCATCAGGAGTCCTGAGTTCTAATTAAAGGAGCCCACAACTCTTGGTTCTTTGACCTTGTTAACATTCATTTTCAACCTTTGGCCTTCAGCTTCTTCATCTGTCTGAAAGGAATGTGCCAATCATTCTTTTGTATTTTAGGTTCACTAGAAGGATTTTCAAGGTGACAATACATGTGGGCATGCTTTAAAATTTAAGGGTAAGCTGATGAGAAGCATGAGGCCTATCTGGGCCTTCTTGCACAGCGTCCCTCTCGAATAGGCCTCACGGAGGTGGAGGCTGTGCTCGTGGTCCTAGCCATTCCACTCTCCGGCAGCCTGTCCCAGCGTGCAGTACTGTGCTGTGCTGTGGTGGCTCTTTCCCCATTGGACTTTTTGAACTTAGAGGCCAGCTGCTCCTTGAGAATGAAACTGACTGGGTAAAGCTTCCAAGTCCCTATGTAGAGGGCTCAGCATCCATGGGGAACCAGGGGGATGGCCAGGAAATATGCCGTGAGGGGCCCCCAGAGGCAGTCAGGATGATGGGAGCACTGGGTACCTGTGATGGGCTGCGTCCCCTCCAAGATTCCTGTGTTCAGGCCCTAACCCTTAGTACCTCAGACTGTGACTGTATTTGGAGATAAGGTCCTTAAAAAGGTAATAAGTGAAAATGAGATTAGGAATATCCTCATAAGAAGAGGAGAATTGGGCATACCTACAGAGGGGACCACCCACGAACACAGGAGAGGCAGCATCTGCAGTCCAGGAGGGGCCTCCGGAGAAACTAGCCCTGCTGACACCTGATCCCAGACTTCCAGCCTCCAGACTGTTGTCCAAAGCCCCTGCCTGTGGTGGCACTTCATTCTGAGCTGGCTCAGCCAGGGTCTTTCACCTGAGTTTGGGAGGCAGATTTAATTATGTAGTTCGGTGTGGATTTGGAACCTTGAAAACGACAAGATTCATTCCTCTTTGAAGGGACACGGTGCTTGTCCTCATTTTTCTGCTTAACACGTGTCCCTAGCAAATAGGCAATATATTCCATGTTGTGTGTCTCTTTCATTAAAACGGGAGCTTTGAGAGGTCAGAGCTCTGTGTCTGGCATGTTCCCTGCAGGGTCCCAGGCTGAGCACAGGTGAAGGCCCCTGTGGGCATGAGGACATGTCTTTTGGATGAATTCCATCTGCAACAGTGTCCTGAATTCAAATTTCTTACTCTGAGTCGAAACCCAGAGTTTTTAATGAAAGTAGGTGCTGTCAGGTCTCTGCTTGGAGCTCACCTGCGAGGAGACTTACAATAGTTTCTACAGTGTGTCCCATGTGGCTCTTTAATCTCTACCCAGCCATCACATGTGTTTAAAATGTGCTAAAAATCAGAGAAGAACAGTTCATTTATTAGCTTTTGTTTACACTTGGTGGTTTGAGCCCCAGGTTGTATTAAACTAGGTTACACCAGCCAGTGAGGAAGCTTAGCACTGTTACTCTCAGAGGGTGAAGTTAAGTTAGGTCAACTCAGTGAGGCCAAGGATTGGATGCCTGCAGTGTCCCTTGTACCAGTGCCCATTGTGGCCTGGAGGTGGGTTCCTATTTGGGGACTGAATGTTTCTCTCAGTACACAGGGCAGGTGAGTGTACGCTGCACATTTCTCCTGGGATCGGCAGGTCTCTGCAGGGATGTCGGCTCAGGCCTGAGCCCTTCCTCTCTGCCCTCTCCTTCCCTGGCTGCTGGTGACCCATCTTTGTCTGCAGCCCCACCCATGAAGGCCTCTTTCTACCTCTTCAGTGTAAGAGCAGCAGCTAATTTAGGGAAACTTATGACTCCCTATGAGTCTTTGGCTACTTGCCATTTCTCCTACCTTGTGTCCAAAATTTCTCTTCATTTTTCTTTTCATTCCCCCATCCTCTCTATCCCCCACTTTAAAAATGTATGGTAAAACTCACATAGCATAAAATTCACAATTTTAACCCTTTTAAAACTAGAATTCAGTGATATTTAGACCATTAACAGTATCATGCTGTCCAGTTCAAAACTTTATCATTAGCCAAAGAGAAACTCCATGTCCCTTAAGTAGTCGCTCCCCTCTCTCCTCACTCCCACCAGCCCCTGCCAACCACTAATCTGTTTCTGTTTCTGTGGATTTGACTATTCTAAGCATTTCATGTAAATGGAATCAAATGGTATGTGAGCTTTTGGTTCCGGCTTCTTTCACTTAGCATGCTGCCTTCTGGGGCATCCACGCTGTGGCATGTGTCAAGGCTTCATTCCTCGTTGAATAATTTTCCCTTGTATGAATGCACCACATTTGCTTATCCATTTGGGCAGTTTCCACACTTTGGTTTTAGGAATAGTACCCTCCACTTCTTTAGCTGCCTCTGGTGCTGCCTCCAGATGCCCTTCAGTCTTACTCGAGGCTTCGAGGCCCCTAGCAGTGGAAGAAGCCCAGGATGTGAAATCAGGAGACAAGTTCCCAGCCCTACCTCTTGCTCCAACCTGTGAGATTTTGTCAAGCCTCAGTTTGCTCATTTCCGAAATGTATATAAGATTCTCTGCGTTCTTTACTCAGCCCTGCAGAAGGTTGGCACAGATCATAAACTGTGAGGCTAAGCCTGTTGATGTCAAATGATAGCTGTTTATGTTCCTCATTCCCCTTTGATTATTTTTCACTTTCTCTGCTTCCTCTTTTCTCCTTTTGCTAATGGCTGCATTTGAGTCCTCTTTTCCTGTCTCCTCCTTTTCTCTTTTTCAGCTGGCCTGAGGCCATGGTAGGGCGTGGTCTGTACAAGCCTCACTGAAGGTGAACCAGATAATGGGGTGCTGCGTGGGCATCCTTGGGAAGGGGGCGAGTTGGCGAGGAAAGCTGTTGGCAGCATTGGCGCAGTGATGGGCTGAGGTCAGCATCGGCTGGACCTGAGTGAGGGAAAAGGTGGACTGTGAAGGCCCTGCCACTCCTTCTGACGTGGCTTTGAAGACCTAGTTTCCTGACAGCTTTGAGCCTTTGGAAGTCCAGGAAGTAGCCAGGTTGATGGATACTTAGGCAGATTCTAGAATCCAAACAGGCAGAGCTCAGGGACCCTGGGAGGGAAGCAGCAGACGGAGGGGTGCACCTTTCTTTATGTTGCTTTGCAAATACTGAATCTTCTGCAGCTCTGCACATGATTTCCCCATGAAGTTTAAGCTTCTTGAAGACAAGGGCGATGGCTGTCTTTCATTTCTCCCCATTGTTTTGTTCACAATGCTTTCAAAGAGTTCAGAATGTACATGGTATGAAATATATGTGATAACCTTGTTTTAGTCCTGTAATGGTTACAGGGGGCTTGCACATAGGACTTCTCATTTTTCTTCTCCACAGCCTGGCAAGGTGGATTTCACTCCTCAAATAAAGAAACCTAAGCCTCGAGAGGTTAAGAAACTTGCTCAGGACACACAGCCAGCCAGAGGTACACGTGGGGTCCCTGCCTGGGACCAGCGTACTCCATTGCTTCCACCCCCTTCAGAGGGAATTTGCAGCAAAAAGAACCCCGTGGCAGCATTGGTTTAAGGAGATGGGAAATGTATCCTGTGCCGTTGGACACCCTCATTTTGGAGACATTTTTCTTAATGTCTTAGAATTTTCAAGTCCCGAAGAGGTTGCAGGTGGCCTTTCCTACTAATCACTATAGAGTCCTTTTTCTCATCCAACTTCAGAGGAGCTTCAAGGATTTCCTGCTAAATCAGAGTGTTCCTCAGTTGCTACCAGAGCGTTTGATGGAAGAGACTGTTGTCGTTCTTGGTGACAGGCTTGGAGCCAGCCCCGAGCTATAGCGCAACTTGGAATTAGGCTCCCGTTCACAGCCGAGCTCTGTGTTGGACCAAGTCACTGAGAAGTCTGGCTCCAACTCGGTCTGGTGGGAGGAACGGGTGTGCTGGAGGGAGGAGTAAGCCCAAGGAAAGCTTGCCTGGAGGAAATTCGGTCAAGATGTTCCATTGTAACACTCTGGGTCTCTTCCAAACCAGAAGAGGAAAGGATTCTGATGGAGGGAGGAAGGCAGCTTTAGAGTTTTTCATGAATGGAACTTAGAGCTTGCTGGGTCCTAGGACCTGCAAGGCTCAGATGAAGCTATGGAGAAAACTGGGTGTCTGGTCATCAGGGGGGCTCTTGCTCTTGGCTGGCCTTTCGGCAAATTGCAGAGCTCAAGAAGCATCTGGCACTAGTGGCATTTGCTAACTCAGCTAGCTACAGGAAGTGGCCACCAGCCTTGGAGTTGCTCAGGGACCCCTGGTGGCATGGTGTGTATGTGATGGAGAAGAGGGGCTATATGGAGTATTTTTAAGCTTAGTGACCTCTGAGGGGACAGAAGGGCTGGGTGTAGTGTACTTCCTTCATATTGGAACTTTTTGGCATATTACAAGGTAAGAAGTCCATTCATTGAATGAATGCCCTAAAGTGTGCAAGCTTCTACTCTCAAGGCTGGAGGTATAGTGAGAAACATACCTCCCTACTCTCATTGAATTTTAATTTTAATTGGGGGGACAAACAGCAAACAAAACTAAGTAATAAGCTGTGCAGTGATTGACAAGATTTGTCATTTCAAGTTTGATGGGCAAAGAAGGAGATGACATGTGAGCAAAGCCATGGAAGAGATGACAGAGCAAGTGTGTGGATTTCTGGTAAAAGAGCATTCCAGCCGGCAGTCAGAGCAAGTGCAAAGGCCCTGGGTCCTGAGCACATCTGAAGTTCAGGGCCAGCAGAAAGTCAGTGTGGCTGGGCAGTGTGTGGAGAGGAGTACCGGAGATGGGGGCAGAAAGGTGACTAGAGTGAGGGATAGCAAGGGTTAGGGCATGAGGGGCCTTGAGTGTCACACAGAGCCATTGGAGACCATGGAGCAGATGATTGACATGACCTGGCTTAACGCTTACAAGGATCACTTTCTTACTCTATTAAGAATGGATGTGGATGATGCAGGTAAACAGGGAACAAGAATGGAGGGAGGGAAATGAGTAAAGAGAAAATTGCAATGATACAAGTGAGAGTTGATGGTAGCTTTGTCCAAGGTAATAGGTGTTGACATGGTTGAAACAGTGGGGTTTTGTGATGGATTGGATGTGTCAGGTTGGAGAGAGAAATTGAAGATGGTTCCAAGGTTTTGGTTTAGGCCACTGGAAAGAAGGAGCTGGTATTAAATGAGAAAGTGAGGGTTAGAAGCTGTGGGTTTCGGGAAACGATGAAGTTTGTTTTGGACGTGTTAACTTTGAGATCTTGAATGTGTTCAAGTAATGGTATTGAGTAGGCATTTGGGGAGATAACTGTTGAGGTCAGGGGAGAAGTCTGGCTGCAGTGATCATTTAGAAGTTCTACTGATGTGGAAGGTCTTCAAGCTGCCATACTGGATAAGATCACCCAGGAAATGTCCATAGAGAAGAGGTCCAGGGATGGGGTCTTCAGAAACCCCAAAGGGGGTGAGGGGGAAGCCAACTGCAAGGGAGGTTTGGCCAGGAGGGTGGGAAGAAAACCCTGACAATCTGGCACTGGGCTCTGAGCAGGTCCCCAAAGTCATTGGGACATTGCCCCATGGGAAGCTCTTAAGGGTTAGATGGCACAAAGGGACACTAGGCACATTCCAAATACAATTTGAGGTAAGCCTTGCCCTTATAGCTCTGATGTGCATTTTCTAGTCTTGTCAGCATCTGTTTCCCACAAACACAAATATATTAGCACGGCTAAAGTCTGTGTTTTTTCATTTCTAATACCACCCAGACTTCACCAGTGTCCCATCCACAAATGAGGACTGGATTTTTAAAATTATTAATTTTTAATCACACAAGGCACTTATGAATTAGATTTTGCCTACATCTGCAATGGGGGGAGGAACTGATTCTTAGATGGGAAAAGTAACCCAGGTTTGTCAGTGGTGTGTGGCTCACAAACAGATCCACTGGTTGGTGGTATTGACATTTCACGATGGTGGGAGTGATTAGGAAGTACGTATCCTCAGAGGCGCCTTAGGGGGTGATCATGAAATAAGGGTAAGAAAGCAGAATTAGATCAAGTCCCTTTGATGTCCTTTCTAGTACACTGGGGAAACGTATCCTGATTTGTGGGTTTTAGTTCTTATTTTAAATAAATCAGCAGAATGAATTATTTCTTAAATTGTTGGCACTCAGTGATATATCCTGAAGCCATTTCCTTCTTAGAACAGGTACATCATTGGTTAGTTACAAAAGCTGTAGGGTATGGATATGGCATAACTGTTTTGTATTGATGGATACATATAATGTTTTTTTTATTTTTCCTACTGAAAATGTTGTTGTAGTGTTTATTTTTGCCTTCGTGCCCACATTTGATGACTGTTTCTCAGGGGGGGGGGGAAGGGGTAGCAGAAGAGGACTTCCTGTGAGACGTTCAGCCTTCTGTAAACTGGCTGAAACCTTAGGGATGGGAGGTGGGGAAGGGGAAGCATCTAATGCTGCTGACCACCCACTGCAGGCTCTGGGACATGTTTGGTGCAAGTCCAAAGACAGGTCTTTTTTACATGGCCTGAGAACACTGGAAATTAGAGAGTTAGATAATGTGAGTAAGGTTACCCTCAGGGAGTGGGATAGTGAAGAGCTGGAGGCAGTCTCTGTCCCTGACAGGTGAGGGTGACTCTGGGGGTCTTTTGAGTCTTGGACCTGCTGGCCTGGGGCCTCTGTGGGCTGGGGCCTGGCTTGATCAATGTGTTAGTCTGTTTTTTGTTTTTGTTTTTAATTCAGTTAAGGTTTTCTTATTTTTTCAAATATTCAAATGCTCAAAGTTGTTTTTATTATCCTCTGCCTCCACTGACTAAGCAGAATAGGCAAACATTTCCTTTAAAAAAATGAGTTCACTAACGTGTTAGGAAGATCTTTTTCTTTCAACTTTGTTCTAATCTCTGTATTCCTCTTACAGCGTTTTTAAACCTAGATGTTTTTATTTCTTTAAACCTTGTTCTCATATGTTTTCCTATCTAAAACGTGTTTCCTTGTCCATTTGTATTATTTATTTTTTTAAATTAAGGTAAAAGATATATTAATTACCATCTTCAGCTGCGTCAAATGTACAGTACAGTGGCCTTAAGTACATTCACGCTGTTGTGCAGCTACTGTTACCGCCAGGTCCAGAACCTTTCTATCTTGCAGAAGTGAGTCCAGTGCCCACGGAACAATAGCTGCCCGCCCCCCCTGGCCCTGGAAGTCACCGAGGTGCTCTCGTCCCTGGGAACCGACCGCTCTGCGAAACGCATGGACCTGCCATTATACTATTTGTCCTTTGGTGATGGGCTTATCTCTCTGTATACCTGTCTGGAAAAGCAATGTGACACACGGTCAGTGACATGAAAAGATTGAACTTTTAAAAAACATCCCTTGAAGCAAACTGGGACCTTTCAATTCCTTGAGGGTTTTCTCCTTCCTTTTAAAATAATCAGAAGATAGGGGCTCCTCTAGAATGCTTGTCAAGAGAGAGTGGGAAGGGATCCCAGGAAACTTGAAGCATACATTCAGTTCTTTAAATAATTTAGGAGTCTTTCACACTGTTTATAAAACATGCAGTTCTGAGAGAGAGAGAGAGAGAGAGAGAGAGAGAGAGAGAGAGAGAGAGAGAAGAAGAAGAAGAAGAAGAAGAAGAAGAAGAAGAAGAAGAAGAAGAAGAAGAAG
>PVJN01008009.1:0-67001 GCA_004026805.1 Lasiurus borealis | reverse complement strand
CCAGCCGAAACCAGTTTGGCTCAGTGGATAGAGCGTTGGTCTGTGGATTGAAGGGTCCCAGGTTCGATTCTGATCAAGGGCATGTACCTTGGTTACGGGCACATCTCCAGTAGGGGGCGTGCAAGAGGCAGCTGATGGATGTTTCTAATTCTATACCTCTCTCTTCCTCTCTGTAAAAAATCAATAAAATATATTTTTTAAAAAAAAGAAAGAAAATTCATACCCCAACAAGAAGCTGACCCAATGATACTTAAGAATTTCATTTATTTTACATACCTTCACCTGAGGATAGTTTCCTATTGATTTTTAGAGAGAGGAAAAGACGGAGAGGAATATCAATGTGAGAGTAAAACATCTATTTGTTGCCTCTTTTGTGTTCCCTGACCAGGGCCTGCCACCGAGGTACGTGCCCTTGACCAGAGTTGTCAGCAGGCCCACACTCTATCCTCTGAGCCAAACTGGGTCGGGCAAGATTTTCACCTTTGAACTGTCTTCTTCATATAGAGGTAAACCTTATAGTGTTCTAAATATGTGTTGAATGAACACATTAACATACTAAAACTTTGTGCATTTAAAATATTTGTATACTTTTAATCATCCAGTTTCCATATAGCCAATCTGAGTAATGAGATATGTATGTGTGCACAGCAGGGAAAATTCTACAAAGCCAATTTCTGTAATTGAAAAGTTTAGTAGCATAAAACAAAGCCGAGATCTTAATTTCACCGTGTACTCTTCCCGCGCTCATTAAGATGTTCAGGGCTGACTGGGACCAGAAACACAATGGGAAATGCTAAGTGGTTTTTTTTTGTTTTTTTTTTGCCTTTATTAGCATATGTGATGCTTCAATTTGCTGAAAACGTGGGTAATCTGCATTGTACAGAGGGACTTCTTTTAAAAAACATATGCTATCATGACTTTTTTCAGTCCTGGGAAGACAGGGGTGTTTTATTTAGTGAATCATACGTTGTTGCTAGTATTGTTCTCTCCCAACAAAAGGTTTTCTGAAAGGTAAGTTTGCCAGAGGAATTTTGTTTTGTGCGTAAGATAATTTTCTTTCTTTTTTTTTTTAAATTAAATCTTTATTATTCAGATTATTACATTTGTTTCTCTTTTTTCCCCTCCATAGCTCCCCTCCACCCAGCTCCCACCCTCCCTCTGCCCTTAGCTCCCTCCCATTGATCTCATCCATAGGTGTATGATTTTTTCCAGTCTCTTCCTGTACACCCTTCACCCCTTTACCCCTAAGAATTAACTGAGACATTTTCATATGCTGAGCCACTTGTGGGATGGGGGCAGCATGACTTAGTAATAAAGGAGCAAATGAAGACAAGGAGGGAATGGTAATACCAAAAACAACTCAAAAGCACATGCTTTATCGTCCTGAGGAATGAAATCTTGCTAGCTCTCTCCATGGCATAACAAACCCTACCGACCTGTTACCAGCTTCTGTAAATGGCTGCTAGAAACCCAGCATGAACAACATGGGCTCAGTGAAATATCCTTCCGTCACGAAGTCACCTACAGAAATCAATTTCACCGGAAGTTTCGTCCCTGCCTTCCTTTCTCCAGGCTTCCTCATGTCTTACCCTCCTGTGTTTCCTAGGATGTATACGATCATTAATTTTATCTCTGTGCATGCCATTTATAAAGTGAGCAGGAATCATTGCTAATTTGCTTTCAAAGCAGAAAAACTCACTCGTCAAATTCAGAAATGAGTTCTTGTACAATGACTATTCCTAATGTTAAAAAGCGAGCTTGCCTTCACTCCACAGGATCAGTGGGGCCAATGTTATGTTTGCAGCTACAAATGTTATAATCTAGCCTATCAGAATAATGAGATGAAAATCCCTATTAACTCTTCCTGCAGAGTTCTCTTTCCGGATATGTGTTTCTCAGATATTTTCTACAAATATTTTAAGGAAGCACTCATTTTGGGTTCCCCTTACCTTGCCATGCGGGAATAATTTCCCATTTTGATGACTTCAGATCATGTTTTCAGCCATACACTGTCAGTGGCAGGTGAGAAGCAGGTATGGAACAATCTTCCACTTTTGTTCTAGAATATTTTGTTTGCCTTTGAGTTTAAAGAGACCTTTTGTTTCTTGAGTTAAGGGCTCTCTCTAATTTTTTTTCTATATGACCTGATCCATGTTCCTGAATTCAAATACAACCTAGATACTGATGACACTCATATTTGTATTTCTGCACCAAACTATCCCTCACACTCTCAAAATTCATCCTTGCAAATTCCCCACTGTACATCTTCACCTGAATGGAACTTGTTCAAGGGAAATTCATATTTCTTTTGATCCCACCGTGTACCTGGATTTATGTCAGTTTTTGTTTTTTTACAGCCTTAGATACTTAGTCAATTTGTGTTCCTTTATCAAAGTACTATACCATAGAGTTCCTGGCTTATAAACAATAGAAATTTGTTTCTCACAGTTCTGGAGGGTGGAAGTCTGAGATAGGGTACCAGCATGGCTGGGTTTGGGTGAGGATCTCTTCTGGATAGTGGACTACTGTCTTCTTGTAAACTCACATGGCAGAAAGAGGTCAAGAGAGACCTCGTGGCTCCTATTATATGGGCACTTCTTCCATGCCTGGGGACTCCACTCTCATGATCTAATTAGCTCCCAAAGTCCCCACCACTTAATAATACACTTGAACCCTCATAACTGATGAATCAAGTAGCTGGATTATGAATAAATCTATTTATACCATCTAATATTTATTTTTAATTTGTAAACACATTGTGTTATTACCCACAGAGCTATGTAATATTCGTGGGTTCCAAACACTACATATAAAATTGCTAATTTGAGGTCTTGGATAATATTATCTTCTTTCACATTTAGGTTTAAAAATTCTTTGTTTAAAATATATTTTTATTGATTTCAGAGAGGAAGGGAGAGTGAGAGACAGACAGAAACATCAAGGATGAGAGATAATCATTGATTGGCTGCCGCCTGCATGCCCCACACAGGTATCAAGCCTGCAACACTGACATGTTTCCTAACTGGGAATCGAACTGTGACCTACTGGTTCATAGGTCAACACTCAACCATTGAACCATAAAGGCCAGGCTAGGCTGTGTAATTCTTTACCATCTTAGTAGCTTTCTGATGCCTTCAAATAAATGTTAGTAAATCATTAAGTATCTGTGATAACAGACCAGTTTTCCTTTTCAAAAATTATTTATAACAAAGATTATGTGGTCCAATTGTACATTAGTAGGATGCGGTTTGCTGCAAGTATGATTCATGATGCAAGTTCAAGAACACCCAAACTGCTTTGCACCATACGCAATAAGATCAAACTACTGAGTGTGCATATGGATGTTGTAAAAATATTTAAATACTGTAAAAGTGTCTATAGTCTTTCAATTCCTATATTTTTGTGTGTGTGTGTAACTGTAGAAACTGGGGACCACACTTTAATGGCCGTGTTATAGACCATACATACGGATATAATCTTTCTAACACTTGGCAAGGGAACCCTTTAGTTAAAAGAAGGTATCTAAAATTAGCAGGTTCTACTTTATCTTTAATAAAATAAGTATATGCTTCAAACTATATTAACACAATTCAGTAACTCAATCAGCTATTCTTTAAAGTCTTTGCTCTAAAAAAAGCTTTAGCAAACATTTGTACAGCTCTCCCAGTGGTAGAGGGAACATTATGCCTTGAGGATCATTTAAAACAAACTGCATATGTAGGAACACTTCATTAATTCAGAATCTGTGATAATTTGGCCAAGTAAATTAGTAGTGTTAGAAGAATTACAGTAAAGCATAAAAAACCACTTTAATTTTCAATCATCTTCAAATATAAACATCTTCTCTCTTATAGAAATAAAAGACTGCTAATCACAGACTCTCTCCATGTATTCTTTAGAGCGATTTGTCTCAAAGAAGTGGAAACAATCCTTAGTGAATATGTCTATTATATACACACATAAAATTCATTTAAAAGCAAGGGAAGGAAATGTCTTTGAAATGGTTCTACAGATTTTGCCAAAAATTTTACCTCCCACTTACTCCAAAGTAGAAGCTTTAACTAGAATATCCTAATATATAAAAACCCTGGGTCAATCACATCCACAACAACTGAGGCTGGCCAACTGGAAATTAGTCCTGCAGTCAGCACTGAGTTGCCATGGTGACCCAGCACTGACTGTGAGGGGGCTGTGAATCAGGCCCAGAGAAAGGCCTAAATAGAAAGCAGAGTCTGATCTATAGCCTCTGTAGTAGCTATTGATCATCACTTGCCTCTCTCTTTCTCTCTGGGTCTGGCCAGCATCTGCGGCCCCATTTCTTTATAGGCCTCTACCAGAGCTGCTGATCAGTCCTGCCTTTCTGATAGACCCAGAGATGCTGACTGGCATAGAAACTGACCAATCAGAACCAGATCTGAGTGAAGTGTGAAAAGCCAATGGTTCCTAGGAGGTGGAGCTCTTGACACTGACTGGCATAGAAAATAACCAATCAGAACCAAATTGGCTGGCAGAGGAGGGCAGTTGGGGATGAGATCAGGCCTGCAGGGAGGGAGGGCTGTGGGGGTGATCAGGCTGGCAGGGGAGGGCAGTTGGGAGCAACCAGGCCAGCAGGGGAGGGCAGTGGGGGTGAGATCAGGCCACCAGGGGAGGGCAATTGGCTGTGGGATTGGGCCTAAACTGGCAGTCAGACATTTCCTGAGGGGTCCCAGATTGGAGAGGGTGCAGGCTGGGCTGAGGGCCCAACTTTGTGGTAATTTGTTTTAGTAGCAATAGGAAACTAGTGCAGAGAGAGAGGAGGAGAAGTCTGAAGGCAACTCTCATTCCTGCTGCCATTCTCCTTCTTACAATTGGGAAAGCACCTTTCATGTCCTGTTTCTTGCTCCCAGCTGATGACAAACTCAAACACTCCCTGAAGAAGAGAAAAAATAGTTGGTACAAAGGAGCTGACCCTCTCTGAGGTAAGACCTTCCCAAATTTCTAAGATCTGTCATTAAATATTTACTAAGTTTTGACTTTTTTTTTCCTGATCCCTCAGGCACTTCTTCCATCAGGGTCTCTTCTATCCTCTGAAACCTTTGTCACTTCCTGTGGTTTAGCTGATTTTCAAGCTTCCTGGTGAGTTTTTAAAAGACAACAATTGTTATGATATCTGTTTCATGTGCTAATGTAAGAATGATGGGCCCCTGTGAATTTTATATACTACTTAGAATCCATAAGTCTCTATGTGACATAACGTTTTTCTACTTCTAACAATGATGAGTTTACAAATACTTCTGTCAAAAAATTTTATAAAAGAGTCTTCCAACATGTATTCCAATACATGAAATACACCAAACTATGGATACAAGAATCCCTGAGAACCTAAATAGGGTAAATACAAGGTAACCCATACTAGACATGTTCAGCAAAACTGCTGAAAAACAACAAAATAAAAGAAAAAATTGTAAAAGCACCAAAAGCAAACAAGACATATTCCCTTAAAAGAAGCAACACTAAGGCAGACATCTGTCTTATCTCTAGCAGTTACGCATGTCAGAAGTTAAGAGAATATGTATTTAACATGCTGAAAGACAATAGTTGCCAAGCCATACTAATATACTTCAAAAATGAAGGTAAAATTCAAGCATTCCCAGACAAACAAAACTGAGCAAATTAATTAACAACAGCACACATTAACAAAAGTATTGGCAAAATCCTTTAGGAGGAAGAAAAATATGAGTTTTTAATGTAAAAAGGCATATAAAATAGTAGAAAGGGTAAATACGTTATTCAATCTAAATGGAAAGTGAATATATATAATCACTAAAAACATCTTTGGGAGGTTAAAACATAAACTGGATTACATTTTGAAGAAATCATCGAACAGATAGGCGGTCTTTGCATGATCCTGAAAAGTCAGACCTATGATATTTGCTGCTCTGTCATGAAGTGGTAGAATTTCTCTTGCCAGACTCAAATCTGAGGTGGCCTCTGACTTGCCCTGACAGTAGAATGTGGAGAAACTGCCTCACACCAATTCCGGTGATGGGGAAAATAAGACTTTTTTTTTTTTTGAGGCTGGGTTGGGAGGAGAGGTAATGATAGCAACCTGAATTTGTGCCAGTAACCTGCCTTCTAAAGCACACTCTTGTTTGCTGATAATTAATACATTTGTGAAAGAATGTAGGAGTCTAGCAGCCTGACTCTGTACCTAGTTAATCAATATTCCTAATGCACATTCTTGTTAGCCTATAATCAAGTCATTGCCCCTTCCTTGCAAGACTTATTTACAGAGGCCATAAACCGTGAACCATCATACACAAACCCCAGAGGGTTTACTACCGGGAGCCAAATCCAGCATGTCATAATTGCAAGAATTTCATCAAAAGGTTGATGGTACTTGGGACTCAACAAGGGATGAGTCATACATGTCACTGCCTGTTGGGAATGACTGAAGGCATTTCCCCAAACCTGAAAATAATGATTGTTTGCTGCCAGACAGCTCAGGGCATCTTAATCTACATGTTATGGCCTCCTACTAGCCAAACACCTGAACAGCTGTAGGCTATTCCCTATTCTGAAAATGGACTCTGTAGACAAAACCCTACCCTTTGAAGTGTATATTTCCACCTTGCCTTAGGACAAATTGTGTTAATAAAAAGCAAGGGGTCCTGAGACAAGGAGAACTTAGCTTCTTCAGCCAGGATCCTCTGACTCCCAATGCCTTTCAAAATTATCTTTTATCTCTCAACTCTTAGTTCAGTTACACACAGCCTTTCTCCACATTACTGAACCCTTTTTAATGCCAGAACAAGAACCCTGGCAGTTATCAGTGCTGGCACCAGGCCAGACCTTTAGGTGAGGTCTCATAGCACCCATCCCAACACATGGGGCTTTTTTACAAAGCCCACAAGAGGTTGGGGAGTCTGATCCATATTTGGGGGACAAAGAAACTAAAGGGTATAAAGGGAAAGATTCCTCCATATTGGGGGACTCAGAGATTTGGAAAACTGACCCCAAGTCACTATACTAGTACATGTGAAACATCTGAAAATAAATGGATTTATCCTGAATCTCTGAGTACTCTTTTTTTGGTCACCTGGTAAATTCTGTAAATACTAGAGTCCAGGATTCAAGAGACTTTAACGCTTCTTCTTCACTCTCTTGGAATACTCCATGCACAGGGAAAGAAAGCTCAAGCTAGACTACTGAACAGGGAGAGATTCCATGAAAAGAGAGGGTCTAGCCAATACGCAACCCCAAGGGCCTAGACGTTTGAAGAAGGCCGTCTAAGACTTCCCATCTTGGACTTACTTGAGTCCCCAGACATCTGTGTCCCATGCATGATCTCAGGAAAGACAGAAGTTCCACCCAGCTGAACCTTGCTCAAATTGCAGAATTGTGAGCAAATCAATCACTATTATTTTAAGTCATAAATTTTTAGGGAAACTTATACAGCAATAGATAAGCAAACTAATATATAATATCAACTTTTAGCAATAGTTTAACACCTAGAAGTTTCAAAGTTTTATCAAATGTGACAAATTTAGCATTGACTTTAACATTTTGGGAAATGTTGCCAACTTTTTAATGTTTCTCAAGAGGGTTGGATATATTTGGCACGATGTCCATCTGTAATAGCGACTAATTTGTAAATTAATGCACATGTTTAGAAAAAAATTTAGAAGCAACATTACACTGCATTCTGCCCATAGACTAGAGATTGATTCCGGGCCCTACATGTTTTAGAGTCCTGCAGCCAAATCAGAATTCAAAAACGACATTACCAGGGCGAAGAAAAGGTACTTATTGATTTCTTTTCATCAATCTTCCTTATGAGTTCCACTTTAATAATAGCGGGAAATAAAACTTTAACTTTAATTTAATCAGGATATAATGGAATAATTTAAAACATCTCTTAAGGCAATTCAATTGCCTTAAAATGACTTAATTTGCTCTAGAGTTGGCCCCTCTTCCGGCTACTTCACTTCAGGGTGGCATGTGCATGTAACCTATGAGGCTTAAAAAAATCTCATTTTAATTTTTTGCAAGTAAGAAATTTGGAGAGGGGACATGTGCCTTGCTGATGCCCAGCTGTGCTCCTGAGAGGTGGCTGTTCTGATCCTCTTCCTTGCTCAGCTTGATCGGATCCTGGGGGCCCCTGCTGCCGATTTAGCCTTATCATCATTCTCATTGGCTCTGCAGACCCCTCAAACCCATCTCTTACTGCTCATTTGACCCAGACCCAGGAGGTCCACCTGCAGTTTTAGCTTTAATTAAAGCCCACATCACCCCTCTGACAATCACTATTACGAGCTCCCAGCAGCCTCAACAAGAACATTTGGGAGCCTGTGATTTGAGAACATAGTCAGTCTCTCCCACTCTATCCAACATTGTGGTTTCCTCAGTTTATTATGAGCTTATTCCTGAGATACAGTCTCCTAAATTCCTGTCTTGAGGGAGAGCAAATTCCCCCTGCTGATAGCTTTACCTAAACCTCATCTAACCTACCTCCCTATCTCAGACTTCAGTCCAAAAAGGGGAGATTAAGGCACAAGTGGCTTAACTCTGTTTTTCCCAATTGTGTCTCCTTCACGTCTCTGTGATCCCCCAGAGGGACAAGAGCCTGGTTTTCCTCTTCTTCGTATGTGACCTGGAAAGTTCTCTGAGTCCTAACTTCTTAGAACTAGCCACCTTTCCTCTTCTTCTAAGGACATAATGTGAGACAAGGTGCAGAGATAGGACAATGGGCATAATGACTGTTAGGGTCGCCAAAGGAGAATGCATAAGGCCATAAAAGGGTAAAATTATAACTTTGTTGTTATATCTGCAAGCAGAAGGGCTGAGACCAAAATGGCCTCAGAGGGGTAAAGTAGGGGGAGCAGATATGTATGTCTCTTTTAACCAGAGTAACCAGTTGGAGCAGGTGTAGGTAAGGACCAGTGTAGGCAGTCCTCTGGAAACTGGATAAGACAGAAGGCCATTAATCATGAGACCTCTAATGAGAATAACAGGACAATCGCTGGGAGGGGCAAGAGCTCCAAGCAGAGCGTAATGGAGCCTAAGAATGACTAAGGAATAAAACAGAGAAAACAGCCCAGACCGGTTTGGCTCAGTGGATAGAGCATCGGCCTTTGGACTGAAGGGTCCCAGGTTTGATTCCGGTCAGGGGCATGTACCTTGGTTGCGGGCACATCTCCAGTGTGGGGCATGCAGGAGGCGACTGATCGATGTCTCTCTCTCATCAATGTTTCTGACTTTCTATCCCTCTCCCTTCCTCTCTGTAAAAAATATTAAAAAAACAACTGAGAAAACACTTCAAAACATGCTCCTTACATGTACATTTCAACAAGCAGGTGTCAGCGGAGCCTGGTTGTTAAGAATTTCAGGTTTCTTAGCCAGACTCTCCAACATGAAATCTCTGATCCCATTCTCAGTTGTGTGACTTTGGACAAGTTCCTAACATCCACACATCTCAATTTCCACATGGAGATGATGATAGAATCCATCTCATGGGATTGCCGTAAGGATGCAATGAGTTAGCTTAGGTAAAATTTCTGTAAGTGAGTCTAATGCTTTGTAAGCTCACCTCAATCACTATATAATAGCTGACTATCCAATATAATAAAGAGCTATTATGCCAGATGGCTGAATGACCTGCCAAAACGACCAGTGAGCAGGGGGTGGGGCCAGTGAGCCTGTGCCGCTAGGCCAGCATGGCCGTCCCGCCATCCCCCCTTCCACAGAGACACTGGGAGAGGCATTGGCCCTATCCTTGTCCTGGCACTGCACCTTCTGCAGAGACGGCCACAGGGGAGCAGACCTAAGCCACAGTGCATGAATTTTGATACACGGGACCTCTCATAAATACATAAGAGATCTGCCTCCAAATTAAGACACAAGAGTGATTCCATAGTGTATAATATGACAATACTATTTCAGACTCTATTTCTGCCATCAGCCTGCACAAGTTGTTATTGGAGCTTGAGAGAGGCTGTGTTATTTGCTATTTAGTGTTTTTCCCCCTAAGATTTGCCCTTCCCTTTCATGGGGGTTTGAAGTCAATCTGCAGTAAGCTTTGTTATTTGCTCTGACTCAGCGTGGGATAATTGTCATTTAAATGGGGCTGTAGGTGTGTGCCGGGAGATGCTAGGTGAAGCACCAAGGAAGTAAAAAAAGACAAATAATTCTACCCTTGAATTGTTTACTGTTCTATTATGGGAGACGTGGATAAAATAGACTAAAATGAGTCGGTTCCAAGAGGTACGTGGCCATTTGCAAGTTTGCTGAGCAGATGCAGTCCCATTGGAAAGAGAATTTACCGTCTAGATGATGGTACATTGGGCTTTCTGCTTCCCTTAATCTCCATCTAAATAACACAGGACACACCTAAGTGATACCCCAGCAGTAGCTAAAAGGTAATACTGATCTCTAGGTACCTAACTTAATTTCAGGATTACAGGAAGGGATGCAGAAAGGGCCTAGAGAGAAATAAACTCAGAGCTTGTAAACAATGTGAGGTGTGTGATGCCTAGAAGATGAGGGTTATCACCACCCAGCCTGGCACCAGGTGCCCAAGAAGGTCTGCTTTGGCCCTTTGTGGAGACTGGGCAGCATCTTTGCAGGATCCATTCCCATCATGCAGCCTGTGCTCCACAGAGCAATTTTCAAGGATGGCCCACTCTGCAAAATCTTACACGGCCTGATTTTATTCTTTCTTTTTACCAATTTAGATAAGTCCAACTAGCGTCCTTACAAAACATGTGTCTTCAAAGGCAATGAAAACCCATACTTGCATTTTTTATTTTTGGAACAGCCAAGGGATACAGCTCTAAAACATTTCATCAGTATAAATAGGTAGAATTAAAAGTATATCCTCCACCAAAACCGGTTTGGCTCAGTGGATAGAGCGTCGGCCTACAGACTGAGGGGTCCTAGGTTCGATTCCGGTCAAGGGCATGTATCCTGGTTGAGGGCATACCCCCCATAGGGGGCGTGCAGGAGGTGGCTGATCGATGTCTCTCTCTCATCAATGTTTCTGACACTCTATCCCTCTCCCTTCCTCTCTGTAAAAAAATCAATAAAATATATATTTTTTAAAAAGTATATCTTTCCCAACCCTGATACTGAGCAGCAATTTCTTCTCTCTAGGACAAGAAAGTAAAAGTAATTCCTTGTGCATCCTTCCAAGGGCGTTCTATGCATAGGTACAAATCTACATAATTCATTCAAAATTCATTCAATATACACTTAAAACAAACATTTGCTTATGGCTTCATTGTTTGCACTTAATGTATATCAGATGGTTCCCATCTTCATTCTTATTGGTCTCATTCCTTTTTCTGTTCACATAATATTCCAGTGTAGATGCATCATGTTTTATTTGGGAAAACTTTTGTCAGTAAATACTAATGATGCTTTGTCATATTCTTTACATATGCATAATTTTCCATATATGCAAATAGGACTATATATGCTAACCGTAAATATTGCTCAATAGTAGTGTAATACATATGCAATTTATATGTCCTAGCAGCCACATTTTTTGTTGTTGTTGTTAATCCTCATCCAAGTATTTTTTTCCATTGATTTTTAGAGAAAGTGGAAGAGAGAGGGAAAGACAGAGAGAAACATCAGTTTGAGAGAAACGCATGGATTGGTTGCCTCTTTCAGGAGCCCTGATCAGGACCCAAGACAGGGAGGAGCCTGCAACCAAGGTACATGCCCATGACCAGAATCGAACCTGGAATCTTTTCATCACAGGTTAACTCTCTACCCACTGACCCAAACCAGGCCAGTCACCGTTTTGAAAAGTAAAAAAAAATAAAGTGAAATTAATTTTTAAATGTGTTATATGTAACCCATTATGTTCCAGATAATATTGTTTCAACATGTCAATCATAAAATATTATCATGAGCTAGTTTATATTCTTTCCCTTGTATTAAGTATTTGAAATCCAGTGTATACAGGTTGGGACAAAAGTAGGTTTACAGTTGTTCATAAGGAAAGTAATACAATCATTAATAAATAATGATACAAAAATAAACTCAGTGTTTTACATACAATGTAATCCTTCTTTTGCCCCACCCTGTATTTTATCATTAAAGCACATCTCAATTCAGATGAGCTACATTTTAAGTGCCCAGTAACTTAAATAATAATAAATAAACAATAAAGATATAAATAAATCATTAGACTAGCTCTGCTTTTCAATGCCATGTCTCTGCATTTCCCTTTAATAAATAAACCCATGTTAATATGGTATCAAGGAATACAGTAAAACAAAACAAAATCAACCAAGTCATATATCAGAGAACCAACCCAAGAAACGGGGACATTCACATACTATCTCCATTTTACAGATGATGAAACTGAGGCAAAATGAGTCTATTGGAAAATATAGAGCCTATATTTAAAGTCATTATAAGTAATTGTTTTTTCATCATTCAAATCAAACACTATTTCATCATAAAAATGAAATAAAGCAAAACAGTCACACATTTAAGCAAAAGTATATATTTTTTAATGTATTCTAATGTCTCCTTTTTATGTTTCTTTTGTACCACAGTGCTTCTGGAAGAGATTGCCTTTTCTGGAGAGCTGTTTTCAGTGCGTGTTGACTTCAGATGCTTACAATTCTGATTACTTGTTACGGCATCTTTTTAAAGTAATTTTATTCTTACGGGTCATTGCACATTGAGACAAATGGTCTGCTGGTCTGTCATAACAATGAAGGAAGATTTAAATTAAAAGTATGCTAAAATGCTTAGAAATTGAGTTGGAAAATCAGTTCAATCCACTCACCTAACTAATAAAATATATGTTTTGAAAATAAATAGCTTACAGCCATAGGAAATATAGAAAGAATTCATATTTGCTGTGTTTTTTCTTTATGAAGCAATAGCCTTATGTGCAGCCAAGAGAAAGAATTGTAAGAAATTAAGGAAAAGAAACAAACAGCCTGTACTTAAGGGTAATTCCCTGATTTGCATGGAAAAGAGGAAAGAGGTGACCAGCAAGCCCCTTGAAGCATCATTAGTTTCATATACAGAGATTAGCAAAGAAATCTCTCCATCTTCATAACAATGAAACTGGGCTACACATGTGTTTTGATAAATATTAGGAGTTTCTCGTAACAGACATATTTTCTGGAGAATAAAATATCTTTCTAAATAAAGTGGAATCAGTAGTAAATTGTAGGAGATTACATATGAAAAGGATTTTTCAATTCTACTTTCAGACAAGCAATAGGTTCAGAATGTAGGTTTTCTTTTTCTATTTTAATTAAACATTAATTCTTCAGGGAATCCTTCTATATGGTGCTCATATTATTCATTTCCACCGAGAATGTCCACTTTCCTGAATTCAATTCCATTTATGTATTTGTCAGACACTCATATTGTAAAGTGGGAATACAAAAATGAATAAGACTAGCTTCCTGCCTTCAACGTATTTTACCACATTGAACTTCCACTTTCCTTAAACCCCACCACAATGTCAACCTCTTTCGTGAATTCTTTCAAACTATTCCATCATACTATGCACATTTCATTTCAAATTCTATTAGATCATGTACTTGAGCATTTACTTTTTGGTGATGGATTTGAATCCAGATCCATTTGATAAATTATTTATTCAGTAAGTAGTGATCAACTACTACCTACTATAATATTTTAAGAAACTAAGGACACACAAGAGGAAAAGATAGAGAAGAACTCTGCTATCAAGATGGTTACATTCTAGTGTAGGAAGGCAGAAAATAAGTAAAGTAACATATAAGTAAGAAATTTGAACTATTGATAGGAGCTATGAAACAAAGTCATAGAATTGAATAATATAGCACTTATTTGTTAAGTACAATCATTCCCTTGACAAACATAATTGTTATTAGCTGAAACCGGTTTGGCTCAGTGGATGGAGTGTCAGCCTTCGGACTGAAGGGTCCCAGGTTCGATTCTGGTCAAGGGCATGTACCTTAGTTGCGGGCATATCTCCAGTAGGGGATGTGCAAGAGGCAGCTGATTCATGTCTCTCTCTCATTGATGTTTCTAACACTCTATCCCTCTCCCTTCCTCTCTGTAAAAAAATCAATGAAATTTTTTTTAAAAGATAATTGTTATTGGATTTAGGGTCCACCATAATCCAGAATGATCTCATCTCAATATTCCTAATCATATTTGCAAAGACTCGTTTTCCAAATAAGATCACACTCACAGGTTCCTAGAGGACATCTTTTTTTTTGGTGGCCACCATTCAATCTACTACATGTCATAAACCGTGCGTCTGAAGTAGGTATTATTGTCATCCTCTTACAGGCACAGATACCCTAGTGCAGAAACAGTAATTGCTGTGGTTACCCAGCTAGTATGTGGTGGAGCTGGTGTTTGAACTGAGAGGCAGGCTTCGTGGTCAGCGAGCTTACCCACTATTCTATATGATGTCAGGTCAGAGCTCTCTGCAGGCACAACCTTTGTGTTAAGACCTGAATAATGAGAGAGAGCACTCAAGGTAGGAGGAGATACCATGGCAGGTAAAGTAGTTCTCTCTTCTCAATCAGATGGCACTGAAGCTTTGAAACATGGCTTCCAAATTCTTAGACCCTCCTCGCACCCAGGGGGGTCTGGGAGCCTCACCTTGGATCTTGATGGCCTTGAGACTGGAATTGGTCAATAGATATGACCAATCATTTCATAGATATGATGTTATGTGACCTCCAAGGCTGGGTCATAAATGGGGATGCGGCTCTGACTCTGCTGACTCAGGCTTGGAGTCCTGAGCCACCTTGTGAGAAGTCACATCATGCTTAGGCTGCCATGATGCGGGGAAGCTAAGCCATGTGTTGGGTCAACCAACCCATGCTCACTTCAGTGGGCAAGAGTAGTCGTAAGTCCTCCCAGCCCAGGTGCCAGACACGTGAGTGAAAAGCCTAGAGATTATTTTCAGTAATCAGCTGTGGCATTGCCTCCAGTGTATGCACCTTCCCACATAGGTCACAATGTTATGCAGCAGAAGAAATAAGCCATGTTGTTGTTTCATGTCAAAGTTCATGCCCTATGGAACTGGTGAGCATGATAAAACAGTTGTTGCTGTTTGCCCCCAAATTTGGGTTGCTCTGCTCCATAGCAAGTAGTTACCATACATCGCTGCTTTGTTTTCTATCTGGTCTCCTAAATCTCTCCCCGCAGAGCTAACCACAGAATCGGTATAGGGTAGTACAGTAGAGAAAAAAAGAAAAACTCAGATATTTATCAGAAGCTGGTCAGAGGCCAAAAATCTCTATAGCTATTTTTGGTAGGAAGAGAGTTAAGATAGTAAATTAGCCAAGACTGGTTTAGCTCAATGGATAGAGCGACGGCCTGCGGACTGAAAGGTCCCAGGTTTGATTCTGGTCAAGGGTATGTACCTTGGTTGCATGCATATTTCCAGTAGGGGATGTGCAGGAGGCAGCTGGTCGATGTCTCTCTCCCATCGATGTTTCTAACTTTCTATCCCTCTGCCTTCCTCTCTGTAAAAAATCAATAAAATACATATATTTTTAAAAAGATAGTAAATTAAGTGCCTACAAACGTGTGGAAGAACTGGAAGGGGGAAAAGGTCCAGAAAGTGGCTGCTGATTTTTAAAAACTCAGAAAGGACAGGAAAGCAGGGAGGTTGATACCCAGGGACTTCATTGCCTACAGCAGGAAAACAGGTGTGCTGCAGAGTTCTCCAGAAAGCCACTGCAGACTTCCTATCTACTTCTGCCCATGCGTCTGCCAGGAGCTGCTGTCAGAAGAGAAGGGTTTATCTCTCCCTCTCACCTTCCAAATCGTGGGCGAATGCCAGTTACTGGCCAAATCAATTCTATAAACTTGATCCTACATCTGGTAAGGAGGCTAAATGGGCAGGAACAGTGCTCAGATTCAACACTAAATTGCACTATCTGCCCCTTTGGATAATCAGCATACATATATAGACTTATATATATATTTAAATTCAGAAAAACAATTTAAAAAATGGATTTTTAAGTATTTATCCTCTTGGTCCTCGTTTTGTGCACATTTTTAGGTGGTTCAGATTAATTGTTTTTTTTTTTTTCATTTTCTTTCCCGGTTATAGTTTTTCACTTTGATGAAAAAATAAAAGGGAGTCATTTCTTTCCACTATTTTCATTCCAAGACTTTTATATTCTTGTTAGGAGAGAATCAAAAATCAGTAAGAAGCTCTAAGAATATATTTCATTGGATTGGATCTATCTCAAGCCTGCAAGGTATTTTCAGCCATTTTAATATTCCTTTTTACCAATGAAGCTGCTTAGATACTTCTGGGTGATTTGGTACATAGTGAGCCAGTGAGTTCCAAATACATGAGCCACCTTTCTTAGCTGGAGGGCAAAAGTGGTGTTGTGTGGGACATCATAATAGTGAACGAGGCATTCAATATATCCATCTGTCTACATCTTTGCTAACATATTATATTTTACCTTTTAATAATGGCTACTTGAACAGGTGTGGGGTGATATCATTTCCCTGATGATTACTGATATTGAGCATCTGTTTCTGTTGGTCATTTGTATGCCTCCTTTTGAAAAAAATATATATTTAGGTCCTTTGCCTGTTTTTTTTTTAAATATATTTTATTAATTTTTTACAGAGAGGAAGGGAGAGGGATAGAAAGTCAGAAACATCGATGAGAGAGAGACATCGATCAGCCACCTCCTGCATGCCCCACTGTGGAGATGTGCCCGCAAGCAAGGTACATGCCCTTGACCGCAATCGAACCTGGGACCTTTCAGTCCGCAGGCCGATGCTCTATCCACTGAGCCAAACCGGTCTTGGCCCTTTGCCTGTTTTATACTTTGGGTTGCTTTGTTGTAATTGAGTTTTTGAGTTACCTTTATATTTTGTCTATTAACTCCTCAGATGTATGGTCCACTCATATTTTCCCCATCCTGTAGACTGTCCTTTCCTACTCTTGAGTGCTTCCTTTGCTGTGCTGATTATTTTTCATATGATGCAATCCTTTTAGTCAACATTTGCTTTTGTTGCCTGTGCTTTGAGTATCGTGTCTAAAAAAAGATCATTGTCCAGAAAAATGTTAAGAAACTTATTTCCTATGTTTTATTCTAATGGTTTCATGATGTTAGGTTTTACATTTACATCTTTAATCTCTTTTGAGTTCATGTTGTATATGGAGTGAGATAATTGTCCAATGTCTTTCTTCCACATGTAGAAAACCAGTTTTCCCAACAGCATTTATTTTCTTTCTCCATGGTTTGTTCTTGGCATTTTTGCTGAAAATCAATTGACCATAAGGTATGTATGATTTCTGGATTTCCTACTCAGTTCCATTGGTTTAATGGTCTGATTGAATGAATGCCTTTCATTACGAGAGCTTTGCAATATGTTTGAAGCCAGGTACTATGATGAAACAAACTGTTCTTTTTGGTCAAGATTGCTTTGGCTATTCGCAGTCTTTTGTGGTATCATATGAATGTTAGGGTTTTTTATTGGAATTTTGATAGAAATTCTATTGTATCTGTAGATCACTTTGTGGAAGATGGACAATTTAACAATTTTCCTAATCCATATACACTGGATTTTACCATCTATTCATGTCTTCTTCAATTTGTTTCATCAGTGTTTTATAGTTTTTTGTATAACCTGAGTGTTTAAATTTATTCCTACGTATTTTTGGTGTTATTATATATGAAATTGTGTTCTAAATTTATTTTTTTATTTTTTGTAGTTTGGTGTTAATGTATAGAAATCTTTCTCTTCTACAACTTTATTGAAGTTGTTTATTAGTTCTAACATTTTCTTAAACCAGTCTTTAAGGTTTTCTATATATAAAATAATGTTCCCAGCAAATGGAGATAATTTTACTTCTTTCCAATGTGGGTGCCTTTTTTTTCTTGTCTAATTGTTCTAACTAGGATTTTCAGTAGTATACTGAATAGACGTGATGAGAGTACCCTCCTTGTTTTTTTTTGTTTTTTTGTTTTGTTTTTTATATTTTTTATTGATTTTTTACAGAGAGGAAGGGAGAGAGATAGAAAGTCAGAAACATCGATGAGAGAGAGACATCGATCTGCCGCCTCCTGCACACCCCACAGTGGAGATGTGCCCGCAAGCAAGGTACATGCCCCCGACTGGAATCGAACCTGGGACCTTTCAGTCCATAAGCCAATGCTCTATCCACTGAGCCAAACCGGTCTTGACGCCTCCTTGTTTTGTTTCTAATGTTAGAAGAAAAGTTTTTAGTTTTTTTTGCAGTTTAATATTATGTTAGCTATAGGGTTATCATATATGGCCTTTAATATGTTGAATTATATTCCTTTTCTGCCTAATATATTGAGAGTTTTAATTCAAAAGCTCATTTCTAACCATAGCTTTCAAATCTGTTTCATTTGATTTATCATTCCCCATTTCTCTTTTAATAGAATGACTTCTACCTCGAGGCTATCAGGCTAAAATGCATTTTAATCTGCTCTTTGCCCCAAGATTTGATCTTCATGAAATTTAATTGCTCAAGGTATTTCTCAAATGTGTCTTCTAGAAGCAATTGGTTTTTGTAGTCCTTCAATTTTTCATATTTCTCGGTTCTTTATAACCTTTCATTTCTGTTGGCAAACTGGCAAATCCTCATCTCTAATAACTGATGCCTATACTAGCACTTAAGTTATCAATCACTTGCCCTAGAGCTGCTGGCATCGGAGGTATAGTGTCTGTTTTCCAATTTATTACATGAAACAAATGTTTGGCACTGCAGAATGTGGGTCAGGCTTCGACTTCTGCCATGAGTTTCATGCCATTTGCCTTCTAACCAGTAAATTAAAGATCCTTTTTCAAGTTCTTGTTATAGCAACACTTTGCTTCTAGAATCCAGTATTCTATTAGGGAAGGTAACTCCAACTGGTAAAATAACAGATGTCAAAACTTCAGTGACTTTCCCTGACCAGATAGATCTTTGGCAGAAGGACCCAAGGCTTGAGATTTTGATTCCCAGTCAAGGGCACGTACCTCAAATGCAGTTTCCCAGCCCTGATAGGAGTGCATGCAGGTGGCAACTAATCTATGTATCTCTCTCACATCTATATTTCTCTCTCTCTCCCTCCTCCTTTTTCCCTTCTGGTCTCTCTAGAAATCAATGGAAAAAAATATCCTCTGTTGAGGATTAAAAACAAAACTTACACAAACAAAAAACCTCCATGACTTAGCACGGTAAGGTTTTTTAAGTGTAATCATTCAATGTCCAATGAGGTGGGAGCAAGGCTCCGTTTCATGGTATCATCTGAGACTCTAGCTCTCTCCATTTCATCATGGATTCTGGGTTCACCACAGGAGAGAGAGAGAGAGAATGGAAACATGCATTGAATATAGTGATGGACCAGGCATGTGCCACTTCTGCTCCATCCCACTGGCCAAAATGCTTTCCATGACACCTGCTGCCATGTGCTATGGACAGGCTGGCAAGTGCCATCTGCCTATGAGCCCAGGAGGAAAGAAACAGGTGGAGGGACCAGGCAGACAACAGGTCCCATCTCAGCTCTTTACTTAGTACCTCTGCAGCTCTCTGAGGAAGTTTCTTCATCTGTAAAAGGGTATTTATATCACAAAATTGTGTTCTTAAGAAAAACTCTAAACACAGCCCTATTGAAATAAAAAAAAAGGTTGTTTTAAGAATTGTAAGATGTGGTAGAGATGCATTAGAAAGGTTGAGAACCACTGCTCTAGGGTAGTGGTCGGCAAACTCATTAGTCAACAGAGTCAAATGTCAAAACGACAACAATCAAAATTTCTTTTGAGAGCCAAATTTTTTAAACTTAAACTTCTTCTAACGCCACTTCTTCAAAATAGACTCGCTCAGGCCACACTGAGCCACACTCAAGGGGCCAAAGAGCCGCATGTGGCTCGCAAGCCACGGTTTGCCGACCACTGTGCTAGGGGAAAAATGATCCACTGTTTGATGAGTCTGAATATATTATTAACTACCTTCAAGTTCTGTTCAAAAGTCTGGGAGTTAATTAGTGGTAGATTCAGAGAAAATTAAGTCATTAAAAAATAAGGCGATTATTTACTCCATGCAGACTTGTACAAAACAAGAAGTAATGCATGATATAATACCTGGTACAAAAAATAGGAAAACTGGGAATTACATTTAAATTTTATAGAAATAAATCAAATATATTGATATAACCTAAAAAGGTAATTTAATTGTATTGCCAGGCTAAGTAGAGGGGAAGTGTTTACATGACAATGTGTATGTTTATAGGAGGAAGGAGGAGGGAGTTAAAAAGTTAAATTTTCATCTTCTCCTGTAAGAAGTCAATGAGTAATATTTAAAATGGAAAAGTCAAGAAATCGCAATGCAAGCATGTTACTTAGATTTATGAGGGTAAATACCAAAAACAGTAAAAAATCAGTTAAAACCAATTACTTTTGTAGAGATAGAAATTGGGAGGAGGGAGTCATTGGTGGAGGACCCTTATTTTTCATTATAAGCTTAATAGCACCACTTAACTTTTTAAACTATGACCATATGTTACTTTTGGCAGAGACAAACTGGCTTTCACAAAAGTGAGGGCAAAATAAATCAACGTTCAGACATTGAAATCCTTTGTTATGTATAGATTGCTATGTTCGGGTTAGTCATGATTATTATAGCTGAGGCCAAAGATGTTGTTAATAATTAATGACAAGCCTCAACATGCATGTGGTCCCAAGCAGGACTACGTACCACCTATATCACCCAATTACTTATCAAGAAAGGAGATGGAGTTCCTGTCAATCATCCGACAAACCCTGACTCAGTGACTACCTGTGGTAGGCATGGACCCTGCCCTCAGCATCCCTGTAGTATGGTAGGGATGTATGACCTTGACCACAAAGTCAGCCTCTGATTTAGAGCACTGCCTGACCAGGGGTTTTCTCAGTTGGTCCTGTTTCTTAAATTCCCTTTAATTGGGAGCATGCTATAACATGAACAGATTCCTTCCCTACCATCCTGCACTTCCGGCCAACCCTCCATCTTTTCAAAATCATAATAATGGCATTTTTAAACTATGCTTCTATTTAGCATGCTTCCTTGTAGTATAGTCAGCTCTGTCGGTGTGTTTTACTCTCCCCTTTAAGTTTGTAAATATAATTCATATTGTCAAGTACTGAACGCATTAATAAATGTCACTGGATTACAGAACATACTCTCAATGATTTGAATCAACACTCCCAATACAAACTCCTGCTATTTGAAGCATGAGAAAATGCAGTTTTTTAAAAAAATGCAATGGGCACACGCCTAAGGAAAAGATCACCCAATTCTCTATCCGTCTATTCTTCAATGCAGCATCTGACAGATTTACTTCTGGAATGTTCTAAATAGACCCACTTAGCCAGACTAACACCTGTCAGTGGGCAAACCGAAATATCTCCTTCTTATCGGTCTCAGCATTCAATTATACCAACTACCCGTCTTTCTTACAATACTTCCTTTTTTATACTCATCTACTAGGCAATAAGAAATACAGGGATGGGCAAAAGTAAGTTTATAGTTGTGAGTCCACAAAACACAGTTTGTTCTTGTATTATCATTTATTTATTAGTCATTTTATTACTTATTATGAGCAACTGTAAACCTGCTTTGCCACATATATCTGTATGTGTGTTTCATGACTGTTGAACGTAAGCTCTCTGAGGAGGAGAACTGCTCTATTTCCTTCCCACTCTACATGTAACACCTAGTTCAGGTCTGGGCACATATTACAGTTTTAAAGAAAGAAAAATTTCTTTCAAATAAAAAAAATTGCCATCAATTTTAAAAGGCAGGGAAACATGCAAATGAGTTAATGTTATAATTTTTCTAGAATAATATGAAACTAAATAATATTTGCACATGATTAAAATGTGCTAGAGCTTTGGTTTGCAATTCAGTTTGAATTATATGATTCCATTAAAACTGGAATTGAAGTTTTAAAACAAACATTTCACCTGCCTACTATGAAATACCTCAAAAAGCATATTGAAAAATATTTTATCTTATTTCTTGAGTAACCAATGGTTAATAAAATGCAAAGAATTCCAAGAACAATGGTAAGTCTGTACTGTTTCTAAATAAAGGCACTTAAATCTAGTTTCATGTCTATAGATATCATATTTAAAGTCAAATAATAGTTGTATTAATCATAAATATTTATATTCTGTGATGGCTTATGATGGCCCAACATATAGGTGGAAATTGCAAAGCTCAGTCAACTATCACTTGGACAGAGGCTTGTTGATTTCGGATAGTGCCCGAAGTTGAGATGTTTCAACACAGCCCAACACTTGACCATCAAAGGAAAACAGGTTCAGCTTTTGCTCAGCCCCAGTGCCCACAACAGTCAGAGCTTCTTAAACTTTAACATATGCATTCAGCTGCTTTGTCACCAAAGACACAGATTTTATTCAATAAATACCCTATACACAACTGTCTACTTTGTCACCCTTCTATTTTAAGACAGGTTTTTAAAAATGACACCTTGATTGGCATCAATACTCTATACCAGTGGTTCTCAACCTTCCTAAGGCCACGACCCTTGCATGCAGTTCCTCATGTGGTGGTGACCCCCAACCATGAAATTTTGCTACTGTTATGATCGTGATGTAAATATCTGCATTTTCCAATGGTCTTAGGCGGCCCCTGTGAAAGGGTAGTTCAACCCCCAAAGGGGTCTCGACCCACAGGTTGAGAACCGCTGCTCTATACGGAAGAGGACCATCTTTTCCCAGTGTGAATCGAGCACAGATTAAGTATCTGACAAGAAATTGTGGTCCGATGACTACGTTTGCCCGTGTGCTGAGCACATGTTATTGTATAATCTCTTTGGGCTGAAGGGCATGGAGAAACCAGCCAGAGTAATTGCAACTCAGGCGCGGACACACAAACCTATCTCGTGTGGAAACAGTCATGTTTCTGTCAGGCCCAAAGGCCCTGGGGAGAGTGTGAGAAACACCACATCTTTCATCAGCTGAAACTATTAGAATCAATCTTGTTTGATCACCTATTAAATGGGCACAGTAACATTCATTACTGAAGAAACATAAAAATGTTTAAGGATAAATTTATCATTACTTTATACACTCATTATATTACTTTATTATTGCAGGAGATGTGTTTACTAAAGAAAATGTGTGAGACTTGTAAAAATATAAGTAATAAATTAAAACCAACATTAAATCTCACCAGTCGAAGGTTAGCTGATGTGAAATTTCTTGTACTTAGCATATGGATTGTGTGCTTATTATGTTCCAAGTATTATTCTGATACTTAAGACATCCTCATAGAGGCCACATTCTATCAGAGGCAGTAAGCAGAGGATGAGAAGACAAGCAATGAAAATTAACATAATACATAAGCACATTAAGTGATCTTATTAAATGATGAGGTGCTATAGCCTATTGATATGGATCCAAAGAGCAAAGCAAAAGAACTGTGTGATATTGGTGTCCAGTTTGGTGGGAATCTTTCACAGAAGATCCTTCAAATCTAAACCAAAGAAGAAAATAGAATTTACATTCATAGGGAGGCCCATTCCAAACTTGTGAGCACCGAGGGTGAGAGTCTCATGGAGAGGTCATACCCTCTATGTCTCAGTTTAAAATGCATAAATCTCTCTGGCTGTGGTTGCTCAGTGGTTGAGCATTAACCTATGAACCAGGAGATTACAGTTTGTTTGATTCCTGGTTGGGACACATGCAGCTGATCAATGATTCATTCTCATCATTCATGTTTCTATCTCTCCTTACCCCTTTCCCTCTGAAATAAATAAAAGTATATATCTTTTTTAAAATAAATCAAGGTTTTCTGCACCAACAACCAGTTTTTCAATTCTGTGATACCAACTGCGTACCCAACAGTTTGAATTTATTCTGACACGAGCTACCTGAAGTTAGTGTCAGACTCCACAGGTTTAAGGGTTCGGTCCCAGAAGACTGCCCCCACTTCAGATACAGGTTGCAAATGGTGCGCATAAGCTGCCAACATGCCTGCCCAGCTGACTATAAATTCACAAGTTCCCTCATCAAATTTAATAATTCACTAGAATGACTCACAGAATTCAAGAAATCACTTTTCTTACTTTTGCCTTTTAATTATAAAGGAGACAACTTAGCAACCATCAAATGGAAGGGATGCCTAGGAGAAGGTGTGGAGAGCAGAGTACAGAGCATCCATGCTATTCTAGCACCTCCCTGGGTTCTTCAACTTGAAAGCTCTCTGAACATGGGTTTTATGGAGGTTTTCGTGGTAGGCATGATCACTTGAGTCATTGGCCACTGGTGATTGAACCTAGTCTCCATCTCTTCTCCGTGGGGAAGTGGAAAAGGGAGGTTGGGAGTATGTGGGGAGAGGGACCCTAAAATACCCAATCCTCTCATCATGGCTGCTCTATCTGGCAACCAGTCCCAACTCTGAGGCTCTCTAGGGGTTCCCAACCACCAGTCATCTCATTAGCATAAGAGGATACTCATCACTTCATATATTCCAAGGTTTTAAGAGCTATGTGCCAGGAACTGAAAAAAAAGCCAAATATTTATTATGTTATTATACCTCAGGGAGAACCACATTATCAGTCCTGAGACAAGAAGCCAATTCTAATCTCCCTCAAAGAGAGAAAAACCAGTGACATATGGTAACGACCTAGCCACATAAGACTATGGTCTTTCTCTCCTAAATGTACTTAAAGGGTCAGGATCTCAGCAACTGAAAAGGCAGGAATCTAACCAAAGACAGTGGAAGAAACCAACTGCTTTCTTCCGTTCCTGTGAGGCTTGTGAATCTGATGCAGTGCAAGCTGGGGGGAGGGGATTAGCTCTGACTGTCTTCACATCTGGGTTTTGATTATGATGCTGATGACGAGACATTTTAATTACTGAAATGAACAGTCCTTAAAAGTAAATAAGATAAAAAAAAAAAGCTATGAAATGAATCTAGGTTTTCATTCAGGGGTATGGAAAAATAATCCCATAGAACAAATATGGAACAATGGAAGAAAAAATGAAATTACTTTGTTGAGTTTATATTACCATTAAGTAGTTGACTTTTGTTTCTGTACTGTAATTCTTTCTATACCCTGAGCCCTGTGGAGACCTAATTCTTATTTGTGCTATTTATTTTTTAGGACCTGATTTATTAAACTGCTATACGTATGTTTTTCTTTAAAAAGCAAAAATTTAAAGAGTACTCTTAGAACACTATATTGTTCTAAAGTATTTTTATAGCACCAAAAAAAAAAAATTCTGAGATGAATATGATCCTGAGAACTTTCCTTTAAGTAATAATCTTTGATTATATACTTTATTTGCATACAGAATATCCTTGGCTCTCAGCACCATCTAAAGCTTCCTTTCGGTGACATGGCCATTAGGAAATTGATTGATAGTTCACAGCCGTGGGCCATAGCCTACTTCTCTGAGTGATTAGAAAGTTGAGCAGCTTCCAAGAGCTGAAGTTAGGAAAAATCCAACTCTTAGTGTCATTCAGGGTTGTCTCTTATAATGCAGTTGATTGATCTTTCCAGCTTCCCATTTGCAAAAGAAGCTTTGAAAAAAGGGAAATGGTAGCAGTTGGAACAGGATTTTTGCAAAGGACTTCCTTTTGTAGCTCCTGTGTTCAGTTCTTGGGGAACATTGTTAACTCATGGGTGACCGTCGTTCCTCTCCACTGTTTGCAGCTACTTAGTCATTTTTTTCTTTTGATGAGTCACTCTTCAAAAATGGCATCTCTCCATGACGGACTGGGACTGTTGGCAAATAGATCACCTTGCTTTCAAGTACCCTTTAAAAATATTTCAGGAATTTGGCCTTTGCAGAAAATTGAAATTCATTCTATTAAGTATATCTTTTTTTTTTTTTTTTTCAGAGAGCTCGTCAATTGGTGACTCTGTAGGTTCTCAACCTTTCCATGAAGGGACAGTCTGTGCCTTAGAGTTGACCTCTGAGACCCAGCTTCTTCTGTTATTCTTTTTTTTCCACATACTAGTCCTTCACTGTTTCCTGGTTTCCTAACTGACACCATCTCTATTTCCCCAAATTTAATTGGAATTTTCAGGATATGAGTATCCCCAATCATAATGAAATAGTATTTCTCATATCCCTATATACTCTTTTCTTCTTGTCTCCTGTGCCTGAGAGAAGGTTCTTGTAATCAGCTCCATTCCTTCTTACTCTCTGCCTATTTCTAATGTGTTCACAAATCTTCAAACTGCATAATAAATGTCTTGCACTAATTAAGCACAGCATGCGAAGAAGGTTTTCTGGGTGCTGAGGTCTCAGCAAGAGAGGCAAAAACATGTGTCATGCTTTAGAACTTAGCATGATTAGATAGATATTAAGTAGAATCTGGGCATCTACAAATTAACAGAACTGCAAAAATATATATTAGAGGCATTTCATCTGTTTTGTTCTTCAATGTATCCCCAGAATTTACTATAGTGCTTGGTACATAATATTTATCTAGAACAGTGGTTCGCAACCTTCCTAATGCTGCGACCCTTTAAGACAGTTCCTCATTTGGTGGTGACCCCCAACCATAAAATTATTTTCATCGCTACTTCATAACTGTAATTTTGCTACTGTCATGAATTGTAATGTAAATATCTGATAGGCAGGATGTATTTCATTGTTACAAATTGAACATAATTAAAGCATAGTGATTAATCACAAAAACAATATGTAATTCTATATTGTGAAATATTTATTTCTAATTATAAATAAATGAAATTTTGTCTTGAATCGTGGTGTAGCATGGGCAACAGCCTTCATATGACAACAGTAAACTACATTGCTACACTTTGCTACACCGAGGAGCGGTCTGTTGGTTCCTAAGACCATGGGAAATATGTGTTTTCCGATGGTCTTGGCGACCCCTGTCAAAGGGTCCTTCGACCCCCAAAGGGGTCGCGACCCACAGGTTGAGAACCACTGATCTAGAACCTAAGTGTTAAATGAATGACTGCATGGATGAAAAAAAAGAAAGATGGAAATGCAAAAGGTAGTTTAAAATTAAATAAATGTCTATTTGGGTCTAAAGAAAAAGTGAAATATGTGAGTTGATGTCTGGGGAGAGGTCAGGAAAAGAAGGCAGCATAGAGCATGGGATTAGAACCAGATTTTGCACCTAGCCTGGCACCATGGATACATTTCTAAAATGGATACATTTCATTTCAGGTAGGGATGAAGAACTGTTCTCTTGGGGAACTTTGCTAGATGTGAGGATAGTTTCTGAAAGATCAGAGATGTTTTGTTTGACCTTTAATACTAAGAAGGCAACGTAGAGCAAACCTCCACAGAGACCTGGCATGTATTCAGCACTTACTTTCCTCAGAGATACAGCCCAATATCACCACTTCGAAGGTCTGTGACTTTGGGGAGAATTGAAAATCATGCCCTTCATCCTCAATAGGGGGCATACAGGAGGTGGCTGATCGATGTCTCTCACATCCATGTTTCTAATTCTCTATCACTCTTCCTCTCTGTGAAAAGTCAATATATATATATGAAAATCATGCCCTTGACTTGGGCATCAGTTGAGTCATGGTGGAGCCACTAAAAAAGAAAAATATGATGACTAGGAACTGGAATCCTTGTATTTCGTGAAAGAGAATTGGTCATTAAAATGTTCTTTATTGAAACTCACTCTATGAAGTGAAATTCATTGTATGAATGAATGTGGAATTATTATTATCATCATTAATGAATTAATTCATTCGGTAGCTGTTTTGTAATGGCTACTAAGGTCCAGGCTCTGTGATAGGTGCTACAAATACAATATAAGAAACACCCTATGTATAAAATAGGGTTTATATAAAAGAAAAAAGACCATTACAACAAGATAGGACATGCACAATGCCATGCACCGGCTGCAGAATATTGTAGTCCTTACAAGGGCACATGCTTGAGAGGTTTTTGGAGAAGTAGGTTATAAAAAGTTTGAAAATAAGACCCAGAAGAAATCCAATGAAGGCCAAACCTCTTTTCACTGGGCCTATGTCTGAAGTTTCCTCATTTAAATATAAAAGGATTGCACAGGCAAGAGTGGTTTTTTAAATGTGCTATGTTGACCTAGACATTTATAAGCACCCCCTCTTCTTTATTAAAATCCTCTTCAAATTAAGTCCCGAGTGGAAGCTCACCTATGGCAGTAAATTGAATATAGCATTGACCGTCCTTCTCCCCAAAATAGTTCATCTATTCTGTCATAAGCTGGGATGATAGGGGATAGATTTGTAAAGAAATATCAACTTCAATTAGCTTTGACCTGATGTAAATCTTTCCTTTTTTTTTTTTAACTTTGTAAGTGTACTCTGTAAAGCTTCCTCTCAAGGTCAAACTATTCAACACTTTTGAGCCAAACGTGGCTATGATTAAAACAGAATCTCACCACAGGCAGCACAGCAGTCAGAGTGGAACCATTGCAGACTTGTCGGTACTGGGGAGCCCTTTCATTTCCCTTGGTGAGCACGTAAGATCTGTCAAACAGGATGAGTTAAATATTTCTACAAGTCACTCACCCAATAATGAGATTGTTGAGGCATCCAGGCAATGCGCAAAAGGAGCATAGGAGCATGTTTCCTTTTCAATAATGGATTCATTCTGTCATGAATACCCAGATCAATAGGAGAGAAAACAGAGAACACTCCAGTGCAAAGTAAATAATGAAAAGATGTCTAATAATGTAAGTGTTTAGAGAAATATCTGTTGATGGGGTCTCACATAATGTGCACATAATATCATTATTTCAGGTTAGCCAATTACCAGAAAATAATGACACCTACTGAAATATAAGTAATGTAGATACGCTGTGAGATTCATAAAAGCACTCCCCCAAACCATTTATTTTCTTGTTTAAGAACCCAAAGAGCACTGCTGATTTACCGAGGGCCATAGCTAATTAAGATCCAGAAACAACAGACTCAAGATCAAAGAAACAAAATGAATTCAGCTAAGTCAAGGTTGTTCATTATTTCAATAATGCTTTAAAATAAAGAGACCGAGCTGCCTAAAGTCATTGAAGTGTTCAACAACTACCTGATAGAAATACTGCCTATTATACCAGATATTGGCGCTAAATAAAATAGTTAAGTAAAACTTAAAACCTACTCTTATTTATCAACAAGCAAACATCCTCATTCATTCATGTCCAATACAATATGTACTGAGTTCTTACTATGTAATTCACATTCTCCTAGACACTGTGCATCTACAAATATTTTAAAATATGACATGAGCCTTTGCTGGTTTGACTCAGTAGATAGAGCATTGGCCTGTGGACTGAAGGGTCTTGGGTTTAATTCTGGTCAAGGGCATGTACTTCCATTGCAGGCTCCTTGAGTGCAGGAGGCAACCAATCGATGTGTTTCTCTCACATTGAAGTTTCTCTCTGTGTTTCCCTTTCTCTTCCACTCTCTCTAAAACTGAATGGAAAAATATCCTTGAGTATTTCAAAAGAAAAGACATGATATTCCTACTCCTCAAAGAGCTGACTATATTTCAGAGTGAAAAGATTAGATATAGTAAAAAAAGTACCAAATGATAAATATCATAAGGCAAGACAAAAGAATAGAGGCTAAGAGGAATTAGATAAGGCTTCACAAAAGAAGTGATCATTGAACTTGACTTTAGGAGGCACAGACTATGAAGGACATTATAGGAATAGAAGAGCCTGAATAAAGATACCGAGTAGAAATTTGTAGGTGACTGATTCAGTTCATGGAAGGAAAAGTAGCAGAATGGTAAAAAGCAAAATCTCAGGAGACAGACAATCTGGGTTTAAATCCCAGATTTGTCATTACCTGTGCAACCTTGAATACCTTACCTCAGCTCTCTGTGCTTTGTTTCATGGGATAGTGGTAGCAAGTGGGGGATAGAGTTGTTCTGGGAATTGAGAGAGTTGACATATGGAAACCACTGTCAGCATGTTAGGTACTTGGTAAAGGCTGTGTAAGAGCTGGCTCATACTGTCCATCACTGAAAATCGAATAATTTCTCTTAGTCTCTCCTGCCAATTTCCTAATTTCTTAGATTAGCTGTGGATCCAAGTTCAGGAAAAGTCAAAGCCTATTTATTATAAGCTGAGTGTTCTTAGACAAATGTGCTGAAAACCCATAAAAGGAACAAAGTCATTAGCTGAAGCAGAAGATACCATGGCTCTAAAGTGGATGATATCCAATGTGAAGCCTGTAGATCCAGAAAAATGTAGTTGATCCTAGTGAACCCAATCGTTACTTTTGGCAAAATATCTACGAACACTGTGCTGTAGCATATTGAAGCAGAGGCTGCAAAATGTAGGTGGCTAAGGCTAGAAGATGTTTCTTCTTCCCTCAGTAAGGAGGATACATATGTTCCAGAATTTTCTAGGCTATGTGAAGGGACACCTCAAGTGCCCAAAGCTGAGATGCAAATGTGATCAAATTCAACTTACCACTAATTAATGTCTTCAGTGATCAGCACAGTCCCTGATTTCTGTCACATAATTAGGATGACAGTTTCTCCTTCCAGAGCCAGATTTCAGGGAACATATTGTGTCATGAGAGAACATACCAAACACCATGCTGACCTCACACTAGTGGAGAGGTTGCTCTGTGCAGGCTTACTGAGGAGGCTTCAGCCTCATCGTGCACATCCGGGGTTCCCTTCCTCACACATTGTTTTCTGATCCATTCAGCTACATACAGACCACCTCATCAACCATTCACAAGAACCACACAGGCTGTACCCAAAACGTTACATTATTCTTGATCTACTCTCTAAAATGCACTGTTGAATTCTTTGATTTAAATTCAGGTGCAGTGTTGCAATATCAAATCTGCAAGAGACAAATAAGCAGCATCTACACTAATAAAAGAGTAACATGCTAATTGGCCATATTTTTGCAACGCCCACCAGACAATCAGGAGTGAGTATGCAAATTAACCCAACAAAGATGGCAGGTTAATTTGCATACGCAGGTGCTGAACTGCCAGACAATGCAGACGTTCCACACCATCCCAGCTGCTCTGGGGTTCTGGGCAGCGTGGAAAGGCAGAAAGGTAGCTTAGGGCCAGAGCAAAATGGTGGCTCCTGCCAGAGTGAAGATGGTAGCAGCAGCCAAGAAAAGGAAGGCCCATTCTTGCGTGACTCTTCATGCATTGGGCCTCTAGTAAATACAGTGGTACCTCGAGATATGAGTTTAATTCGTTCCGTAAGCTTGAGGCGTGGGAAACTATGAGACCCTCGAGTCGGGTAAACTGGTGGGTCGTGTGTAGCCGGCTGATCCGTGCGATTACTCCTATCTCAAATGTTGCTCGTATTTCAAAGCAAAAATCGCTCACTTGATGCCTCATATCTCAAAAATCTCATATGTTAGGGCACTCATATCTTGAGGTACCACTGTATATAAAAGGGTAACTATTAAAATATAGGTGCTCATCTGCTTGTGTTAAAACCAAACAGGAGCCAAACTGTGCTTTAAATGAAGTTGTCAAAGCAATGCATCTGCTCTCAATTCTTGTAGTTTACTACCTTGACTTTGTTTTTCTTTTCTCAGTATACTTATTTCGTGCTCTTCTGCTTGATTCTCCTCCTGAACCTCCACTTCCCTCTATAAAGTGACCAGGGAAGCCACCCATGTGGCTTCAGCAGGATTGGCAGCTATTTGGGGACAGAGAGTATGCTGGAGAAAGAAAATCCTGGAGTTGGGAGTTCGAATAGCCCCAACTAGCTATGTACCTTGAGCAAGTGACTTGATTTCATCTCATCCTCCATTTCCTCATCTGTAAATTGGGAATAGTGCTATGTGAGTTAACTCCCACAAAGGATTTTTCATGAGTAATAGAAAGTAATGTTCATATTTTAATTATTACGGTGCCTAAGGAGAGAGGGGACACAATTTTATTTACTGCAGGAACAGCCACAACTCTAAGACCAATGCAGGTTTAGAGCAATTCTTCTGCAACCAGAGGAGCTGACAAATTAATCTTTCATCTCTTCCCTTTCGACCAACAATAATCTTCTTCACAGGCTCCAGATTAATAACCATGTTGGAACCAGGCAAGTTCATCCAATCCTTTAACTAATGTATGGCAGGGAGGAAAGTGGTATCTTCTTTATTCCACACATATCTATACAGCTCCCCAGAAAATATTACCTGTTTGTTGCTATGTCAGTTTTTGGAAATTGAAAACATGTTTTCAGCCAATAACTATCTCCTTGGCTTTTCCAAACACATGGCTTTTCAGACACTTAATTTAGAGATCTTCGTTTGTTTTTCTTTAGCCCTGTTACAAACAATATAAATTTGTTTATATTGGGCATGGCTTTAGCAGATATTGCCCACTGAAAAGATCTATATAAAACAATTAGGCAGAGTTGAAGAAAGTAGAATTCATAATATTTTAAGCAGCTATAGTTTTCTCTTTTACCTTCTAATATAGTCAAACACAGAAATCATATATATATATATATATATATATATATATAGAGAGAGAGAGAGAGAGAGAGATACATGTATGTGTGTGTATGATATATATATATATATATATATATATATATATATATATATATTTAAAGTCATATAATGGCATTAAAAATCTCTATTATCAAAATGGGCCCATAATAAGATGCTGAAATTGAGCCATAATATATTCATATATATCTTGTCAATTGCCTGTAGTTACAAAAACTAATTTCCAGAAATCTTTTCATAGAGGCATAAACTTGGATGATACCTCATACAATCAATCTGCCTTCATGTGTGACTATGCCTGGGCCATCAAGGTACATTGGTCTAATGAACTCAGAGAGAGTTAATAGCCACTGGAGGCCTCCAGAGACCTCACAAGACAGTCTCATGTAAATGACTGTAAAACATTAATTGCCATGGTGTTGTTTGGTTTTGTTTTCGGTATCCATGGGTCTTGATAATTGACTTCCACACTGACTGACTTGGTCATATCAGTTTGCTGTAGACAACTGGACATTACCAAATGAACAACAGAAACTGATGAACAAAAACAGATCCAGAGACAGAGAAGCATCGATCAGACCATCAAACTCAGAGGGAAGGTAGGGGAGAGTAAGGTTAAGAAGGAGAGATCAACCAAAGGACTTGTATGCATTCATATAAGCCTAATCAATGGTCACATGAGTGGGGATGGGGTTGGGGGGCAATGGGGCGATAAGGACACATATGTAATACCTTAATCAATAAAAAAAAATTAAAAACACACACAAATAATACATGCAGAATCTTGGGAATGTGCCTACATTTATCTGCCCCTCTCGTACCCCTGCCTTTTCCTTGAGAAGAAGCCTATGCTAACCTGCTAGAGACCACCTGGAGCAGAACAGAATCACCCCAGCACAGAGCCCCTATACTAGTCAGCCCCAAGTAAACCCATAGGCTACACGCAGACACGTAAGCTTGACCCAGACCTATAGACAGTGAGAAATCACAATTTCCTGTTTTAAGCCACAATGCTTTTATTTTATTTTTTTAGTGGTGGCAGAGGAAGGAAGAGGTGCTTATATAGTCACTAGAGGCCCAGTGAACAAAATTCATGCAGGGGAGTGGGGGGTGTCCTTCAGCCCAGCTGCTCCCTCTCCAATCTGGAACCCTTTGAGGGATGTCAGACTGCCTGTTTAAACAATCCAGGACTGATGGCTCCCAACTGCTCATCTACATGCCTTCCTGATTGCTCCTAACTGCTTCTGACTGCCAGCCTGATCATCCCCCTAACCACTCCCCTGCCAGCCTGATTGATGCCTAACCGCTCCCCTGCCAACCTGTTTGCCCTTAACTACCCTCTCATATGGGCCTGATCACCCCTAACTGCCCTCCCTTGCAGGCCTGGTCCCTGCCAACTGCCCTCCCCTGCTGGCCATCTTGTGGTGGCCATCTTATATCTAATGTGGGCAGGATCTTGTGACAATATGGGGGCAGTCATCTTGTGTGTTGGAGTTGTGGTCAATCTGCATATTACTTTTTTATTAGATAGGATACAGGCCTGCTGCATGGGTGGGGCCAGCTGGTTTGCCTTGAAGGGTGTCCTGGATCAGGGTGGGTATTCCCTTGGGGCATGGCGTGGCCTGGGTGAGGGGTCTGTGGTGGTTTGCAGGCTGCCTATGCCCCCCAGGGACACAACAGAGGCCATGGCATTTGGGATTTATTTATTTTCTACAATTGAAACTTTGTAGGCTGGAACAGAGCCAAGACTTCTGCTCCCACAACTATTGAAACTTTGTTGCCTTAAGCTGAAGCCTGCTGGCTAGGGTTTGCAGAAAGCTTGGCTTCCTCCATTGCCACAGGCAACCCAAGTCTCTCTCTTGCTCTCTCTGTGGCCATAGCCATGTTGGTTGGGTTAATTTGCATACTCGCTCTGATTGGCTGGTAGGCATGGCTGGTGGGTGTAGTAAAGGCATGGTCAATTTATATATTACTCTTTTATTAGATAGGATAAGTTTTATTACAATGAACCTATTTAACTTCTTTTTTTAAATAAGGTTTTTTTAAAAATATATTTTTATTGGTTTTTTTACAGAGAGGAAGGGAGCTGGATAGAGAGTTAGAAACATTGATGAGAGAGACATCTATCAGTTGCCTCTTGCACGCCCCCTACTGGGGATGTGCCTGCAACCAAAGTGCATGTCCTTGACTGGAATCGAACCTGGGAACTTTCAGTCCGCAGATTGACGCTCTATATCCACTGAGCCAAACTGGTTTCAGCCCTATTTAACTTCTTATTGCTAATATAAAGAATTACACAAACTTCACTAGCAGAATATTTCATATGATCTTTAGCTTCTGTACCGATAAAGAGCTCTTTCTTATCAAAACCTTGATCTGTACTTTGACTGCTTTCTTCTGTCCTCAGTGGAGATATGGATCAGCATTTGCCTTATAGAAGTCCTTCAGCAGGCAAGAACATGAATTAGAACTGTCAGTAAGGGTTATTGGATACTGAGCCATACTTCGGACTTCTCTTTGGAATAGATCATTATCAGCTAGCTATTTCGCCTTCCTTTATATTTTACTTTGTTTTAAATTTCTTTACAAACTCTTAATTATTTTTGTAGCTCTCTCCCTAAAATTATTTAATTTATCCATAGCAATTTTCATTAAAAAATAAAAAAGAAATCTTTAACAAGATGTCTAAAGGTTCACAACATTATTTTGTATTTGATCTATTCTGTTAAAAACTTCATAATCCTACTCATTGTAAATAAAGACAGAAGATTTACCCATCAAGCATACAAAATTTATAGCAGTGGTGCTTATGTTGGGTACAGACTCTAGATTAAATATATATATATATATCAACAGAACAGAAGGAACAAAACATTTTTGAAAAAAAATGTGTTTGATTTTTCCATTAGGCCAAGGAGGGGAAATTATAAATTTGACAGACAAAAGAAAGAACTTGTAACTGAATACTGTTTTCCTTGCTTGGTAGATATAATTGAATCATCTAGTAATATTATGCATATACATGCCCTCTTTCCCAGATCTCAAAAAGCAAAAATTCCTGAGAATTTAAATGTAAATATCATTATAATAGCTTGCAGTAGTCCTATATGCTTTATACTCCTTGATGCAATAAGTTCTTATGCAAAGGAAACAATATGGATATCCCATAATTTAGTCATAATACTGACACAATCAATACCAAGTTCACAATAAATTAGAAATAATCTTGATTTCTGACACCTGATGGTTGGTTAAGTAAATGGTGTTAAATTATGATATATTGGTATAGTAAAATACTATGTGGTCATACTTAGTAAAAATATTTATTGATAAGAAAAATTATAGAGTAAAAAATTCAGGTTGAACAATGTAAATTCAGGTAAATTATGGTATCATTTTAGGAAAAATCTATAACAATGAAAAGTCTAGAAAAAACAATATATTAAAAGACTGTTGATTTAAGAGAATTAGAAGTGAGTATTTTGCTTATCTGTATTGCCTAATTATTTTCAATAAATATAAGCTATTTGGAAAATATAAAATCAAATTACTTGCTATATGAAGATTGGGCAAAGACTTAATCGAATAGCATTTCATGAGAAAATGTTCTAGAAAGTGTAGATGATCATATACTCCATTTTCATTTAGTCAACAAATATTTAAGTGCCTCTCTCTTCCCTGTGCCAGAGGGATGCAGCAGAGAACAAAATGGTCTCTTGTCTCATGGGGCATACATTTTGTGAAGAAGACAGATAATGCACAAATAATGCCACCATGGACAGGGGTAAGAAAGTGAAGGAGGGACAGGGCTTCAGTGGGGATGGCTGAAAGGAGGCATTTGAACAAAATGAAGTGCAGAGAGAACTACACAAATATCTGAGGAGAAAGCTTTCCTGACAGAACAGCAGTGCAAAGGCCCTGAGGCAAATGCTCTTTATTAGAAATTGTTAGTGTGGTTGTCAGATTAACACAAAGTATATTTTGGATTTCAGAAATGAAATAGTAAAGAATTAATGTCATCCTATAATTTTTACTGGCCAGGTGTTCTTTAGAAAACTGTGCTAAATTCAGTTCTTACCACATTTTAATGAGGAACACTGGAGAATTAGAGCAAGAAGGAAGTGTTCAAGATGACAAGAAGAATCTGGAAATGGTGTCCCCCAAACCTAGTTGCTTAATTGAGGGAAAAGAAGGCTTGATACAAAGAGGAGAGGCCTGTCATGTAGTTGCCATGAAATCTTTCTGTGTGCCTTCAGGGAACAAAACCAGAATGAAAATTACAAGTGCTTTCCCAAATATAAAAAAGTAGATCCTATAATTACAGTTCTCCTAAAATTGCTTATTGGTACCAAGTGCTAGTCTCAGAGCGAGTTAGGGCTGAGGACCATCTGAATGAAATTTTATAAGGTTACTCCTTTCCATCAATGTGACCTATGGATCCAGATTCTCTCTCTGCTTTGCAAATGGTACACTAGTTGGCCTGGGTGATGAAGACTTGACATCGGATGGCATAACTGGAGTATGTGCGTTCCTTTATGGAGTATTTTACTTGATTCATGGAACAGTAGGGCTGAAAAAACATAGGCCACTCTAGGGAAAAAGCCTAAATCTACAGAATCCTAGAACCTTGACATGGAATAGGCCGGAGACACGGGCCATTCATGGCAAGGGGTGGTGTCTTCTCAGTCTGTGCGGAGATAGAAGCTTCTGGCTTCTAATTCAGTAGCAGATTGGGTTATTTAACAAATGCTTAAGTGAGCAAATGATGTTGCTATTTTGATAGGTGTTAATCAAAGCCATTGTCACAGAAGCAGAGTCTTTTGCTGCAATCTGTTCTGTCGTAAATGTGCAAAAGGCATAATGGAGACTTCGCTCCTAGTATTAACATAGTCTGCAGTATGAGGTGTGGATAAAAGGTATTAAGTGAGTAATTTCAAAAATATTTGAACAAAACATCACACCTACACACTCCAATAAGAACTGTTACTTTACTGTTATTTGCCAAGTAGTGTGCGGAGCTTATGTTCTAAGGCACAGGATTCTCCGCTCGGCTCTTGGCAAATTATATCCCATCGCTCTATCCCCTTCACTTTGTAAAGGGCCTGAAATGAAGTGAGTTCTTAGTGAAAACAATGATTGATAAAATTACTTAACTGACTATACATCATTCCAGCGACACTGAGGTTGCTCAGATCTTTTGGAAACTCTGCTTTAGTATTGAATTCCAATATTTTTGTTTTAACATTCTTTAGTGGCTATGAACTTTTACCCTTGAATATTTCACTTGCAAATTGTCAAATAGATGGGCAACTTGGTAACAATGCTTTAAAATTTGAAAAGGAGTGATGTTAAAATAATGGGATGCAATTCCTTAGCACTTTCTAGAATGACAGAGGGGTATCCATCCTGGATAGCTCGCTAGTTTATGTTTAGCTCATCCACACTACCATTGCTCTGGTGCTAGCTCTCTTCCTCTCCTGAAATAATGCCATTTACACTTTGAATGTTCTGTTTTTAGTCTTTTCTATTTCCATTCCATAGGTTCAGAGCTCACAGGAAAAACTGTTCACTTCCTCCTGGCTCTGTCATTCACTGATTGTATAATCTAAAACCTTTCTAAGCCTCAGTTATGTACCCTGTAAATATGGATAATATTAGAAGCAGCAGCTTAGTGTAATTTCACAAGCATTAGCTAGCATCATATTAGATATTTTAAAATTCTGTCCATTAGTATGATGTCATTCCCATGCTCACAATTTATTTGAGCAGTTTTCTCATTTAGAGTTAACATTTAAACTTTTTGACATGTACTTCAACACTTCATGAAGGTGGAGATGCCCATGAAGAGGACATGTTTAAACTTGCCCACACCTGCATTCCAATCCCATGTTCCTTCAATTCCTTCTTCTTCCCACCACAAGTACTGACATAGCAGATCACCCATGCTTCTGTCACTTCATGGGTTGCTCTGATGCTTCCTGACTTGCTGTTTCCTTCTGAAATCCTTCCTTTGGGGATGCCCTTATATCATTTCTTTACCTGATGAGGATCCACTCATTCATCCAATATCAACTCAAAAGCTGGCATCCACTTTATGCTAATTTATTGATTTACATATTGGTTATCTCCATGGACTGAGCTGTTCAGACAGCCCTAGATCTTATTTCCCTCCATTTCCCCAGTGCTTCACCCACCCCCTGGAATAATAGCTCTTCCAAATAATTGTAAAGATTAATCAAAACGAATGAGGTCCACAACTCATTTCTGCAATGTCTTACTGTAGATTCTGACTGACTTTAAAAGGAATGATGCTGATGAAGGTGATTTGTTTTGAGTTTGCCTGTATTACCAGTTAGTGATATCTAAGATTTAGACTTTTGAGTTCACTCTACTTAGGAGACCTGACCATCTATGTATCTATTGAGTTCTGGAGAGGAGGAGCAGACAGAGGGTCACTGAATGAATGTGCTCGTCCTTTCTCATGGAACCTGTCCTAATGCACAGCATTGATATATGCACAGGTGCTATCTCCACCTGCCTCTGAGCACCTTGAAAGTAGAAATCACCTTGCTACTTTTATGTCTCAGGCATCTGGCATGAATCGCGTGCTTGACTCATAGTAGGGCCTGAAGAGATGCCCATGAGATGGAAAAGTTAACTCTAGATCTCTGCCATGTTAGAACTGCAAAACAACAACAACAACAACAACAAAACAAAAAAACCAACAGCACATTTTCATCATGAGATGAACAGGAAAGCAAGACTGCCTGATGCAGATTGCTGAGAATAATTGATAGTCTTGGGGCCAATGCTAGGGCTGGGCAAGCTTACTGTCTTGGCACCGTGACTGAGGATGCTGACTGGAGTGATAGGAAATGTCCACAGGCCTGTCCTGTGCTCCCTCTGCCCTGGAGGAGTTCTGTTTGAAAACAGAGCCTGGGCTTCCTCTTGTCACTACTCTCTAACACCTTAAGGGCAGCTCCTTTAAGTTCACCTGCCTCTATATCTATAAACAATTATTTTGGCCGAGACCAGTTTGGCTCAGTGGATAAAGCTTTGGCCTGCGGTCTGAAAGGTCCCAGGTTCGATTCCAGTCAAGGGCATGTATCTTGGTTGCGGGCACATCTCCAGTAGGGGGTGTGTAGGAGGTGGCTGATCAATGTCTCACTCTCTCAATGTTTCTGACTTTCTATCCCTCTCCCTTCCTCTCTGTAAAAATTCAATAAAATATATTTAAAAAAATTACTTTAATTTTAAAAGTCATCCTCCTAGTAACTAAAGCAGGGATATAGGTTTCATCTTATGGGCCAGTTCTGGTGGACTGTTTGTGGAAGCTGGCACCGTGTTGAGAAGAATTCTGAGGCAAAAGAAAAGCATTACCAACTATGGGAATAAAAGAGCTGGCATATAGGCTGTGTGTTTACAATTTCTGGACTAAGTAGTGCAAACAAATAAGTTGACAGATAATAAATGAATAAAATAAATCACTTTGCCACTTGTAATAGCATGATGGATATTATAAAGAAGAAAATGAATTAATTTCTTTACAATTCTATATCTCCCAAACTGCCCCAGGTGTTATAAAGTAATTAGTTCTATTAAAATCTAATCATTGAGGAAAGTGAGGCGAAGGGAGAACAGGAAACTGGCCCAAAGTCAAACAGTTATAAGTGGAACTATTCAGAGGATTTGGTCAAAGTCTGTTGCAAGATCAAGGTCTGTTGCATGATCCACCATGTTATGTTGGATCTCTACACACATACATACACACAAGCACACATGAGCACACACACACATCTAGGTATACATGCATAGAATAGAGTGTAATATATATATATATATGTATATATATATATGTATATATAATGCTAACTTGATATATCAAGACCATGGATTTGAAAAATCAAGAATAGCAAAGGTTTCATAGAAATGACTAAGCATTTTTAGTTTTCTTTCTTACTCTCATGTTTCTTTTGTCTTAATTCAGATCCTATTGACTTTTTCTTAAATGTATGTGTGTACTGGTTTTAGAGAGGGAAGAAAGGAGAAGAAGAGAGAGAACATTGATGTGAGAGAGAAACATGGATCAAACATGCACCCAGAAAGGACGAAACCTGCCACCTGGAAACATGCCCTTACAGGGAATTGAACTGGTGACCTTTTGGTGCATGGGATGGAGCCCAACCAATTGAGCCACACTGGCCAGGACCAATTGAATCTTATTTTACAAGCCATTCTAACAATTTGTGGTTTTGACCTCTCTGAAATATAGGGAAGTGGCTAGGAAAGTTTACACAGGCAGAAATAAATTAGAGCTGATATACTGCAATGAAGGTAGAAGAAATACATGCTGCATGCATCTCACTGCTCATGGTTACAATCATAAACATTAGAATCATGCTCAGTCACTGAGGAAAGATTAACTTGCATGGCACTGTCTGTCCAATAAGGCCAAAATGCATCTGATGCATTTAAGAAGAATTTCATACAATAGAGCTAAATTTTTACTTTAAACCCTACAATACATTCCTCAGCTTTTAGAAAACTGATTGAAGGAGAATTTATTCCTGCTAAGTCAATCACAGAATGTAAATGAGACATTATGTAAAACATTTGGAGAATTTTTCTAGTGATAAAATACAAGCATTTTATAAAGTTAACCAAATGTCAACATGCTTTTTTGGGTTGGGAGCTTGGGTCTGGTATTAAAAGCTGCTATTTTTTAACATAATTTTTATTTCCTTTGTTCACAATGAACTACCATACTTGAGCTTACAAATGGCCAGAACACTGGCCAGTTCCATTAACTTGATCACTCCTTGTCTGGGATGAAAGAGGAAATTTCTTTGATGGAGGGCTTCTAACAACTTGAAATTGTAAGTGAGTTTGGATATCTCTGTCACTGCTTTGCCGTACACGGCTGGGTTCTAATGGACCTATGGTGCCAAGAATCATCTCCACAAAGAACAAGGTAAGTCATGAGAGTTATAATCTCAAGAGCTTGCAAAGGCATTTCCTGGAGAGAGGCGTCTTCCGAAATTCACACCATTAGGAACAAGCCATATGTCTCTCTGTTTCAACTTGTGCATTTATTTTGTCTCCATGCTGCATTTTTTGTTCACCTTGAAGTCACCCTAGGAGTCACAATGATTGGTCTAAAAGTGGAACCGTCACGATACTCCCAACTATAGAAGTCAAAATGAAAACAAACATTGCATAATTTTGAGATTTATAAAACAAAATCAGATGACTCCACCTAAATTGCACACTTACATGATGATTTCGGGAAAAAAAAAAGGCACTCATTGGCCTGCCATTCATTCATCCTCCATCTGAATTCCCATCCCCATCTCCTCCCATCCAAACTTAAAAGTCTCTCTCCATTTCATGGGACAACACAGGAAATCTTCTCCCAACCAAGTTTATATTTTTTAATATATTTTATTGATTTTTTACAGAGAGGAAGGGAGAAGGAGAGAGAGTTAGAAACATTGATAAGAGAAACATCCATCAGCTGCCTCCTGCATGCCCCCTACTGGGAATGTGCCCGCAACCAGGGTACATGCCCTTGACCGAAATCGAAACTGAGACCTTTCAGCCCAAAGGCCGATGCTCTATCCACTGAGCCAAACCGGTTTCAGCATCTCCCAACCAAATGTAAATACACCATTTCTAACAGACCCAGCACAGAGCCAGGCCGTCCACCGAGCTGCCACCATTTTCCCAAGGTGACAGGGACTAGCCTGCTTCAAAGAGGCGCCACCTGAAAAGTACTGGTAAGAATGTGAACATCTGTCCACTTCCTGTGTGGATGCAAGCATTCTCACAGCTTAGCTACTGTTACCCCTCTCCTTTCTGTTTCAGACACTCGGCTTCTTGCTCACCAGCTATAATGCAACACATCAGCAAAATGATGACCGCTTGTATATATTATTACCGTTCCCTAGTCAGGTTATAGCTTTCCGTCTGAGTCCTAGAAAAGAGCCTTTTGTCCCTCTCCTTTTGTTCCTGGCCTGCCCTTTAGCCTATTTGATGAATAAAAGATGAAACAACATACAGAGGATACACAGCATGACCAGAGAATGACTCATCTGCCCAAATAGCCTGTTCAGTGGAAAATTCCGCAGTCTTGCCAATGTATAGAGACATCCATTCCTAAAATACCCGAGCAGAAACGAGGAGCTTTTCAGTCTCTGTTATCTAAAATCTTTCCACATCACCTTGACCCTGAGTTCTAAACTTTCAGCCCAAGAATCAGGTTTTAAAAGTCTTACAAGCTCTCACTTATCAAATGCCACTTTTTAGGTGCCTTTATATGTTTATTCTTCAGATGGGGATACATATCTTTACCAAGCATTTGAAAGGTCTATTCTTCCAGTCCTTATTTATTCATTCCTTTGACTAATAGTAATTGAGTTCTTCCTATGTACTAGTTATCGTGATAGTCACTGGGGTATTATAAGAAAAAAAAAAAATCAGGCATAGTCGCTGACCTCACAAAACATTAGAGATCAGCAGGAAAGGAAAACATTACAGAAGAGAAACATTCAATGAGAAAGTTATTCAACAGTGTCATCATTCAATAATAATGATAAGGAACCACACAGTGCTTTGATCATGGGAACCTTTTGAGAGTTAAATTCACATTACCATCTATTCTACTAGCTAAAAATATAGATCACTCTAGAAGTTTATTAGCCTTAGTCTGTAATGATTTCTAGAATGGTGCCTATCAAAATACCACAAAACAAGAAGCTTTCAGCAAACATTCTCTCTCACCCATGCATCTGCCAGTTAGCTGAACTGGTTTCACGCCAATTAGGGAGTCTGCAGGCCAACTGGAGTGACTGAGCTGGGGGCACAGGGAGAGCATTCTGCAATTCACTTTTCTCAAGGTCACAGCGGAATCCCATGAGGGTAAAGCCAACTGTGAGGCAAATTCCTAACCCTTGACTGTGGCACATCCATGAGCAACCGCATGGCCAAAGCTTAAAGTCTGGGGAAATTCATGAGGCTGAGGAAGAGTATGGATGTACCACAGGGGGAGAGGAGAATCAAGCTTTATCATTCAGTCTACTACAGTTAGTTTAGAAAATCCTGACGGTACAGTTTACCTCTTGTAAGGCTGTGATTCAACAGAAGTTAACACTATTAGGAGTAAATTTGCACGAACATGGTTTTTTTGTTTTAAGAAATTTTAGTTGGTCTGGGCGATAAAGTGTACACAGGGCGGAGTGGCAAGGACCTAAGGACCTGGCTCTTACCTGGGTCAGGTCCTCTGAATTCACAAAGATGTGTCCTCTGCTGGCACATTGTCATGAACGCATTTGTTCTCATGGAAGAATTCCAAGGCAGCCAGCTGCAGGAAGGAGAAAGCAAGCAGTGAGGTACAATAAGGAAAAGGCAGGCATCAAGGTAGAAAATCACCAAGAGCTTTGCAGAGCTGTTACTTCAGAAAGAGAGACGGTGCTCACAGAGAGCAGCTCTGAGCCTTGAGGCATGGCTGCTTGTTGGACAAGAAGATGGGCAACAAGGACAGTCAGTGTCCACTGTCATTTTCCAACCCAATTCCCTCCACCCAGAACGTGCCGCAGGGGAAAGACACAGAATCCCGTTGCACCTGCAGAAAACATTTCCAGTTTAATTAGAGATAATCAAAACAAGGTATAGTAGGGTGACTACCTGAGGGGAAGGGGAGGAAAAGAGACGGCTTGGGGAGGTGAACACACAATTAAGTGTACAGATGATGTGATATGCAATCATGCACCTGAAACCTATATAGTTTTATTAACCAGTGGCACCTCAATAAATTCAATAATTTTTTTTAAAGATTCACAAACTCTCCAACGGTATATAAAATACGGCAGCTTCATAGCCTCTTGTGTCCCACAAGGGAGTCTGTGTTTTTCTAATAGAGTCTTTATGAGCCCATTTGAAATGGAAACAGCCTGTTCCACACAATGAACTCCTAGTCCCAGGCTTTGGGCTGTAAGGGGTCTGACGTTGGGCCTGTGATGTACCAAGTGTCACCAATACAGAGAATCTTAAAATGCATAAAGTAGTTGTAAATTAGTCATTCTGACACTGAATTGACTATGGGAGGATATTAAAATGCTAGAGAGAGAACTTAGCAGCTCACAGAAGTTGGTCTTCAGGGTGATGAGTGGAAGAGGAAAAGGTAGGGGGAACTAACTTTGTCTTTTTAAAATTGTTAAGTATTTTTATTTTAATAGTAGAGGCCTGGTGCACGAAAACTCATGCACTGGAGGGATGGCTCCCTCACCCTGACCAGTCCCATCTCACAGTCTGGGAGCCCTCAAGGGCATGAGGTGACCTGGAATCAGGGGAAGGCAACGCTCCATCATACCTTTACTGCTGCCATTGCCGGCAGTGCAAGCCTCAGCCCACCCTGGTTAACTGAGCCCTGGGCGGCCCTAGGCAGCTAGGCAGCCACCATCTGTGGCTTGCCTGCACCTCAGGACAGCACTGGGCAGCTGGGGGGCTAAGGAGACTGGGCACCACCATCTTGTGGTTGTGGGTGCTGCCATCTTTGAGGGTGTGGCAGTCAATTAGCATATTCTTTCCTTATAGGAGGCGGCTGATCGATATCTCTCTCTCATTGATGTTTCTAACTCTCTATCCCTCTCCCTTCCTCTCTGTAAGAAATCATTAAAATATATTTTTAAAAATGTTGATGACCTCATTCTAAAGGAGGAGAAGGAGTTGATTTTTTAAAAATTAAAAGTATTTTATTAATTTTTTACAGAGAGGAAGGGAGAGGGATAGAGAGTTAGAAACATTGACGAGTGAGAAACATCGACCAGCTGCTCCTGCATGCCCCCTACTGGGGATGTGCCTGCAATCGAGGTACATGCTCTTGACCAGAATTGAACCTGGGACCTTTCAATCCGCAGGCCAATGCTCTATCCCTGAGCCAAACCAGTTTTGGCTGGAGTTGATTTTTTTAATGCCTCATATGTGCCAGAGCCTGTGCTAAGAACTTTATACTATATATGAAGGTAGGAATGCACATACATACCTCATTTGGTCTCCTCAGATACCCTGATACAGAGATGTTGGTTAGCTCCTACTATACATAAGTTTCTTAATCAAAGGCATTATAATAGAGCAGTTTCTGGGGTATTTTACTTTCTTCAGCTAATCATACAAATATTTTATATATCAATGCAAAATGTATAGTTTTGGAAAATAATACAATAATTAATCAATAATAATAAAAGAATAAACATTGTTTTCCATACTAAAAATATAACAGGACACTAAATATAAACAACTCCCCTTAGGTCACATAAAGACTGAAGGCCTGGCCTCTGGCAAAGCTAGTTAGCAATGATTCTGACCCCTCTGTTGAGGTAAGGTAAACCACAAAGAATAGCCATGGATTTTCATCTAAGGCAGCAGCTTCATGCTCACTTTTGCTCTCTCCCGAAACTCTACTATAACAACAAGAAAGAAAAGAAATGTTTAATAAGATGGAGGAGAACAGAGCGGAAAAGCAACAACCACAGACCAGGTCCCGGAAGACTGGGAGCTAGCCATGTCAATGACCTCCCACAATGGGCTGAATGGCAGGCTGAGAAGAATTGCTGTAAAATACGCTTATGAATCTATCCGATCCTCAGATCTCCATTTGGGCTGGTAGGCATCTTCCTCTCCTACCTCAGCAAAGAATGGGGCTTATTTTTTGGAGATTTCTAGACTAAAAGTTATAGGAAAAAATGAAGTTGGAAGCCCTGCAATGTGAAGAAGAGAAATGAATGGACCTGAGCAAGTGGACGTGGGAACCCTTTGTCTGTTTCTCCCACTCAGCTCTTACTTAGAATGCCTAGAGCCAGCCTCATACCCTCCGAGGGAGATTTATGGCATCCAGTCACAATGAGGAAGGGATAACAAAACTGTAACCAGGAACTAAGAACAGAATGTAATGAAACAAAAAGCAAGTGAGACCAAAATGAGCACTTAAAAATGTTAAACACAATAGTTTGAATAAATAATATTAAAAAGGATTTGCATTATAAAGTTGAGATACTCAGAAAACAAGCAAAAGGAAAGTTTTAAAAAAAGTAAGAAACCAAATGCTCTAGTATTTGAATAATAGGTGTTCTAGAAAGAGAGGGAAAATAGAGAAAAAAAGTTATCAAAACAAATAAATATGTACATACTGTCCTGGCTGGTGTGGTTCAGTTGGTTGGGAATAATCCAATGCACTTTAAGTTGCTGGTTTGATTCCTGATCCGGGCACATGGATGATAATTGATAATTTTCTATCATCAATGTTCTTCTCTCTCTCCCCCTCTCTCTTCCTCTCTCTCTAAAATCAATTAAAATGTGTGTGTGTGTGTGTGTGTGTGTGTGTGTGTGTGTGTGTGTGTGTGTTTCTATACTGAAAAGATCCAGTAGTTCCCAGAGCAGTTGATTAAAAAGAAACTTCTATTATTATCTTTCAGATGGGGATGGGCTCAGATAAAAACATTAAGTGAACAATTAGTTACTGTAAGGAACAGACATTAGTGGGATGGTTCTAACAAAGTCAAGTATATTCTCTTGTCTATGTCAGACCAAGGTGAGGAGGTAGGCTCTACTTGAGGAAGACATCTTGGCCAGTCCCATTACTGGGTGCCCAACATATGGTCTTCAATGTGGATCCAGTTTTCGCTGTTTCTAGGCAGCAAGATGGAAAAGAGACAACAAATCTAGAACAAGCTCCTTTAAGTGGATGAGATGGAAGTTGTACACAATTACTTCTGCGCACCAATGGTAAACATTACGGGCTATATGGTGTTCACCACCAATTGGTGTGTTGCAGTCCTTCCTAACCTCCCAGTACTTTGGAATATTACTTTAAGTGAAAAGATGGTCATTAGGGTATCCCTATACAATATGATTGATAACATACAGGAAGAAGAAATTTGAACAGAGAAATGCAGGAAAGCTGATGTGAAGACACAGGGAAGAGATGGACGCCAAGGAAAGAGGCTTCATAATAAACCAACTCAGCTAACACCTTGATCTTGGACTAGTAGCATTCAGAATTGTGAGAAAATGAATGTAGGTTGTTTAAGCTTCTCAGACTGTGACACTGTCTTACAGTATCCCTAGCCAAATAATACACTGAGATCCTGGCTGGTTTGGCTCAGTGTTTAGAGTGTTGACCTGTGGTCCAAAGGGTCTTAGGTTCAATTTCCCAGTCAAGGGCATGAACCTCAGTTGCAGGTTCAATACCCAATTCTGGTCAGGAAGCGAGTGGGAGGCAACCAATCAATGTGTCTCTCTCTTGTAGATGTTTCTCTCTCTCTCTCTCTCTCTCTCTCTCTCTCTCTCTCTCTCTCTCTTGCTTTATCTCTCTGGGCTTCTCTCTCTACCCCCTCTCCTCTCCCTTCCACTTTCTCTAAAAATCAATAGAAAAAATATCCTTACTCTCTGGTTGAGGATAAAAACAAAACAAAACAAAAGAATGCAGTGAGAATTTTGGACTAATGGCCATACTAGAAAGGAGGGGCAAATAAATATGTTGGCAAACAAGAATCTTCATCCACTGCATGAAATAGTTAGCTCTAGGTCATGTGCTTTAAGCAGAAGAGCAAATCATTCAAACCTAGGTCTTAGGCTTAATTCCCAGCATTCCTTCCCTCCCACCAATATTACAATGAAATATTGGTTCTGCTCTTTATTGCCTAAGCACAAAGGCAAAATAATTTTTGAAAAAATTATAAAGAGCTAATGAGAAAAAGATATTTAGAAATCTTAAATTCACCATATACCTGCCTCTGGAGATGATAAATTTGCTGTAGGGTGGTGGATTTTGCCAGGGTAACAGATCCCCTATCCCTGCTACAGGAAGTTCCCTAAAATATATCACTGTAGAAGGTAAATTCTCTTCTATGTTCTAGCAATTTTATTCTGAACTATGCCTTTTGCTTTTGGCCATGGTCAGAATCCTTTTCTAGTTCATTGCTGCTGTGATCTTCTGTGAAACTCTATTTTCAGCCATCTACAGCGGAATGAAGCCTGAAGGTACTACTCCAAGAAATAAAAGAAAGTTTCAATATTGTAGTCAATATTGGACCTGGTATTAGAGAATGTCTGATATTTGAAGTTGGGAAAAGTAAAAGATTCTGGAAACATAAAGAAGTAACACTTAATTTCTGAAAAGCATCGAAGTGGATCTAAGCATGACTATGTGGATAATATTCTGGGTCCTTATGAACATAAACTAGCTCTCTCTGGTGAGGTCAAAACATAGAGGAGTCTTTTCAAGGTGATTGGTACAACCGGAATGATTAAATTGAGCCAGTAGATTATGTAATACATTGTCCTTCTAGCTATATTATGGAATACGTGGCTTTCAAACTTAATTGCCTACAGGAGGTAGTTAGCATCCAAGGGTAAAACAGACTCCATTTAAGTAAATATTTATACATTCATTTATGCAATAAACATTTATTAGTGCTGGTCATGTACTGCTCTAGATACTAAAGATAAAGTCTTTATCGTCATGGAGCTTACAAATAAAAAGAAAAAGCACTAAATAAATAAAGATATGGTGTCATGTCAGTTATATGTGTGCAATACAGGGTAAATTTTACAAAGGAGAGTAAGGGAATAATTGTGAGCATCAGGTGATTTAAACAGGAGATCAAGGAAACCTTCTCAGAGGAGATGGCTTTTGAGCAGAGATCAGAATAACATGCATGAGAAAGGCTCATACATTTGGGGGGAAACAACATTCCAGGATAGGACAATCAAATCTGCAAATAACAGGATTATAATGTAAGTAATCATGTTATTTGCAGATTTTTAAATATTTCCTACAATTTTTGTGATATCATACTATGTTTGTACAGTTTGGGCAATATTACAATACTTAAAATTCTTTTTTCTTGAAATATTAATGTTTACTGCATGTAATATTATTATATTTAAGATCTTTTTCTTGAATAAAAAAAAGTTTAAAAGGCTCTGAGAGGGTAGTATCCTGAGATGCTGAAAGAACAGTACGGAGTCAGTATGAGAGGAAAGAATAGCAGGAGTTAGTATTGGAAGAAGTGGGCCAAGTCTCTGGAAGCTTAGAAGTATGTAGAAGGCTTTGATTTGCTTTTATTGAAGGCTGAAAACTTCATGTCATGCAGAGACAGAATCAGATTTGCATTTAAAATTTGAGAGACCAGGGAAGAGTGCATTGAAATAGTCCACTGACAACACTGAGTAGGACTAGGTTGGGAATGGAGCAACCGAAGGGTAGGATTCATAATATATGTTGAAGGTGACCTCTGAAGGACTGTTGAACTTAAGGACCAGGACTGTGAGATAAAGAATCGAATTGTGCCGAGGAGGACTCTAATTGTGGGGTTTTGAGTAACAGAGTGAGCTATGGGGACTGTGGCAAATCAGTGTGCAACTCATCTGAGAGGGCGCTGTTATTTAACACAGCTGAAGACTTTTTTCTCTATAACATAAATTATTTATCATCGTTACTGTTTCAAAGATATTTTACAACCCAATTCTTCTCTCTTTCCCTAATTAGCTTCAATATGATTGCCATGAGACCACAAATTTATTTAATACAAACTTCAGTCCAATGTCAGTCATTAGTGTTATATTTGACTAAAAAGGAGTAAGTTTTACTCTAGCATTCACTTCATTGACAGATGAAGAAGGATTGCCACTGGGTATAGATGTCTTCACTCACCCAGTCTCTCGCCTCCTGCTATCAATGCTCTAGTCCATTCTGCTAACTCTCCTTGTGGTCTCTGGTTCTTGGCCTCTGATTCTTGGCTCTGAACACAAGAGAATGAACAGACATTTCCTCTGGTGCCTCTGTCCATGGTAGTCTCTAGAAAAATATCATAGGGTGTAGGTGGGGACTCTGAGGTCAGGAATATTTCAACTGCTCTTAGAAATCTAACCATGAAGCGGGGAGTATATTTACTTCAAATTTCTAACTCTCCAGGCTCACCTCTACATCCGTCCCCCTGAATTGCCTAATGGTTCAGTAGAGGACCATTTTTGTTGACACCAAAATTTCAGCTAGAAATTCACAGCATAGGCTCCGAGGTAGTACCCATGCATTTATAATAAATCCTGAGATCCATATATTAATGGCATCCATTTCAAATCATGATTACAATTTTGCCAAGTTTATCCTCATTGAAGCATAAGATGTAAACAAACTTTCAGAATTGTTGAAACCATGCCACTAATTTCAAGAAGGCCTTTGGTCTGAGAATTAAACTAGTCCAAATCCTTTTTTATTTTGAATTGAAATGATAATTCAAGCATCTCTACCTTTAAATGATTAAACCCATGCTGATTTTAATGCATGTATCTGAAATAAAATCCAGCAAAAGAAAATATATGGTTCTTGGCTAACCACTTTGAGATTACATTTACGCAACCCTGTCCTCCCCATTAAATATATGCAAATATATAAAATGGGTAGTCTAAACTCTTCAAATAAAAAAATCCAATTGTGAGTTATGAGTCTGATCAGAGTGATATTAAAAAATCGATTTTTCTTCTTTATGAAGCTTACTGTTACATGACTCAATTTCAGAAAGCATCCAAACTTACAGTTCAATTTGATTTGATTTAGCCATGGTCATTAAAGGAACCACAAATTTGCCATTAATCATTGATTATATTCAATCAGCTCTCAAGGTGACTTATGTTTTCTCACATTTACTGATCATCTGCCAAACAGGCTTCCTGGCATGGAACAGAACATTTCTCTGTAAGTAGTTAGAGAGTTCCGTTCAAATTGTATTAAGTATTTACTGATTATACTTTCTAATACTTTTGCATAAAAAAAAGGCCCAGAGCTTCACTGACTACATATGTGTTTAAATCTCTGATTCTTAAAGATAACAGGTTTTGTTGGTCTTGTGGTAAAAGAATGATAAATTCTACAAATGACCCCCAACTAGTTGTTTTTTATCTTTAGATTATTTTTTGTAGAGAAAGCTTTTAAATGTAAACCTGATTTAGCACAATGTTCTTTCAAATCATCTTTTATTTTATTTATTTATCCATCCATTTAATCCTCACCAGAGGAAATTGTGCCATTGATTTGTAGAGAGAGTGGAAGAGAGAGGGAATGATAGAGAGAAATATCGATGTGAGGTAAACACATTAATTGGTTGCATCCTGAACACGCCCCAACCAGGACTCCAGCCAGGAAAGAGCCTGAAACCAAAGTACATGCTCTTGACCAGAATCAAATCTGGGAACCTTCAGCCCATAGGCCGACTTTCTATCCACTGAGCCAAACTGGCTAGGACAATCCATCTTTTGTTGTCTTGACAAAGAGAACAGTCTGAAGGCTGTCATTCATCTTAATAACCCCAGTTCTGTGTGTCTGAGACATAGAAGATACTTCCTCCAGGCAAAGGAATTTTGTATATTCCGCAAGTGAGCTGTTATGTACTGTGTCTTAACATCCATTTCCATCCTTTTTTATGTTCTCCCCACCCTGGGTTGATGAGGAAGGAAAGCTGTAGCTAAGGCTGAATGCAGTGGAGGTTCTGTCAATAAGAGAGAGAAATGCAAGATTTGGGAGGTGGAAGAGGAACACGATGCCTTGCTTCTCACACAGTGAGAGTGTACAAGTAAGCGCTCCAGATGTGGATATTTAGAGCAGCTGAGCTCCATTCCCTGTGGCCTGGTGTCTAACCTTGAGGATGCAGCAGCATTGTCTCTCGATCATAGATATGGAGGCATCGTCGCAAAACCAAAACAGGACTTCCGTTCTTCTGCCTTTCTGACAGTTTGTACACATCTAATTCCTGATGGAAACTCTTTTACTGGGTCTGTCAATAAATTGCATGTTCATTCCATTTTCTCTCCCTGGGATGTCCTCAATACTTTTTAAAAAATATATTTTATTGATTTTTTATAGAGAGGAAGGGAGAGGGATAGAAAGTCAGAAACATCGATGAGAGAGAGACATCAATCAGCCGCCTCCTGCACGCCCCACATGGGGGATGTGCCCGCAACCAAGTACATGCCCTTGACTAGAATCAAACCTGGGACCCTTCAGTCTGCAGGCCGATGCTCTATCCACTGAGCCAAACTGGTTTTGGCTGTCCTTAATACTTTTGCGAGACAAGAATGTGTCTCCTTTGTGGTCCAACCTTTATTTCTCTCCATGATACAATTTTTAGACTCTTCCTGCATCTACCCCATTCAGGATTTATCTTGCCTTTCGCTGACATGATCACATATTTTAATGTGGCTTTTCTGCTATTGGTGCATTCCCTTTGAGAACCTATGAGGTTCTACAAGTCCAGGAAAACATCTTGTTCATGTTTGTATTTCCAACACCTAATAAAGCCACTGTTTTATTTGTTCATTTGAATGTAAGGCTTGTGGGCTCTCCATCTTATTTATCGATGTACCCACTACTCTGTCTCACATTTGACAAATATTCAATAAACATTTGTTATATTGAACTTTTAAATTACCCCCATCATTCCTTTCATTGAGAATCATATAAATGTATTCAATATTTGGAGGTTAAAATGTCCATGTTAATGCAAGCTGGATTTTGAGCTCAAAGATATTCCAAAGAAGGAAATCGCATATGCAAAGTTGGGAAGGATGAGAAAGTGCACAGCATTCACAGAACCACAATTTCCTGGTACAACCGGAGTGCACAGGGTCAGGGTAGGAGGAGGTATGATGAGGGGATTAGCTCACCAGACCTGAGCTATTTTAATTCACCACAAGTGATGCCATGAACAATGACTCCAAATGCACTAATAATTGTTTTTCCCAGCAATCAATGTATGGGTTCAAGAGTTCAGTACAAGAGCTAATTTTTTTATTTAACCAGGATAGCTGTCAGAATAATGTGCTTATCTTGGCTCTTCCCTCACACATATCACTAGGTGACATCTTTATTGCACAAAAAGAGGTCCCAAGTGCTGATCTTAAGTTACAGAGAGTCTACCGATGCTCACGAGTCTTTGAAATTTGGCATTGCTGGCTCTACAGTTAAGGCCAAGTTCTCAAACAGGTAGACACAAGATCCATAGGAAAACCATGACACATCTTCTTGGAGCATCCATTATACTCAGCACCAAGATGTTTTATTATCACTTTTAAAAATGTTTCTTTATTATTGAAAGTATTACAGATGTCCCTCTTTTTCCCCCATGAACCCCCTCCACACTGCTCCTGCCCCCTCACCCGGCCTTCACCTCACTGTCGTCTGCGTCAAAGGGTTATACATGTTTGCATACAAATTATTTGGTTAATCTCTGCCCACCCCCACCCTTCCCTCTGAAATATGTCCATCTGTTACATGCTTCAATGTCTCCGGCTCTATTTCATTCATCAATTTATTTATCGAGCACCGAGACATTTTAAATACCATTTTTATATTCAAACAACCAGTTGCATTATGAAGTGAAAGGCTAAACTGGAAGGATTTTTAAGATAAGACCGGCAATTGCAAGGCAATTTTCTCTCCCATTCTTCTCTATATGCACAGAAAATGCAGTCCAGAATTTGTAGAGGTCTTCGGGGAGCTCTGAAGGAAGGTCTGCCTTCTTGTTTTATGAATTGAGGGGAGCAGTTTCACCAAGCCTGGCCCTTTGGACCCTCTGCTTCTGCATGATAAAATGAACAGCCGTGGTACATCCCCCACCTCCCTCACTGCACTGTCGCAAAACAACATGTGAGGCAGATGAGATACAGCAAATGGTCATGGCTATGGACCCTGAAACCCATCAGGCAGAATTCAAATTGTAGCTCTGTCGTTTACTAGCTCTGAGCTTTTGGGAAATGTAATCTCTTTTGTCCTCATTTTTTTTTCCATCTTATAATGGGGATGTTTGCAAATAATAATACTTTCTTTATCAGGTTGGTAAGGGAGATGCAGGCTTTAATGCAATACAAATTTATCTTTATTGCACCTGACCTATGAGAGGTCATTGTTTGTTATTATTATAAGGTAGGGTGATTTTAAGTAATGTCCATCCCATTAATAATATGAATATGAACCATGTATTAAATGCTTTTTATGTGCTAGACATTTTATATGCATCATCTCATGCAAATAACCCTAGAGAATAGGTGCTATTATAATCAGTAGTCTACAAATAAATTAAAGAAGATAAAAACTTACTCTAGGCTGAAAAGACATGAAACTTGAAGTCTGGACTCTGACTTTGGAACCCATTTTCTCATATGACTTTGAAACTCAGGTCTTCTTTAGGCCCCGGGCAGATGGGCAATAATGGAGTAATGAAGGATCACACCTAGAAGGAGCACTGCTATGTGTATCAGGCATCAGCCTAGGCCAGTGGTCGGCAAACTCATTAGTCAGCAGAGCCAAACATCCTCAGTACAACGATTGAAATTTTTTTTTCAGAGCCAATTTTTTTAAACTTAAACTTCTTCTAATGCCACTTCTTCAAAATAGCTTTGCCCAGGCGGTGGTATTTTGTGGAAAAGCCACACTCAAGGGGCCAAAGAGGCGCTTGTGGCTCGCGAGCCGCAGTTTACCAACCATGGGCCTAAGCTATCACATATCCCATCCTACTTCATTCTCACAATAAGCACACAGGCTGGGATTCTTGTGTCTATTTTTAAAAAAGATATTTTATTGATTTCAGAGAGGAAGGAGAGGGAGAGATAAAACATCCATAATGAAGGAATCAGAAACACTAATTAGAAAGGATATATGCACCCGTAGGTGCAGAGCAGCAAAATGTACAAGAACTAAGATTTGGAAACAGCCTAAGTGCCCATCAGCAGATGAGTGGATTAAAAAACCTACACAATGGAATTCTATGCTGCTGTAAAAAAAAGAAGGAACTTTTACCATTTGCAACAGCATGGGTGGACTTGGAGAGCATTATGCTAAGCAAAATAAATCATTCGGAGAAAAATAGATATCACATGATCTCACTCATTTGTGGGATATAATGAACAACATAAACTGATGAACAAAAATAGATCCAGAGGCATCTAGGAAGCATCGAACAGACTGACCAACCTCAGAGGGAAAGCGGGGGGAGGGGGGGGAGGAGGGAGTTGGGAGAGGGGTTTAGAAGAGCACCAAAGGACATGTATACATGCACATAAGCATAACCCCTGGACACAGATAGTAGGGGAGTAAAGACATGTGCTGAGGGTGGGAGTGGCTGGGAGAGGTCAATGGGGGAAAAGGAGACATATGTAATACTTGAAACAATAAAGAATTTAACAACAACAACAAAAAGCACATCAATGATGAGAGGATCATTGGCTGGCTACCTCTTGCACACCCCATACTGGGGATGGGCCTGCAACCCAGGCATGCACCCTGACTGGAAGTCAAACCTCAAACTCCAGGTTCTTAGGTTGACACTCAACCGCTGAATCATGACAGCTGGCTGTGTCTATTTTTTTTTAATATATTTTATTGATTTTTTACAGAGAGGAAGGGAGAGGGATAGAAAGTCAGAAACATCGATCAGCTGCTTCCTGCACGCCCCGCACTGGAGATGTGCCCGCAACCAAGGTACATGCCCCCGACTGGAATCAAACCTGGGACCTTTCAGTCCACAGGCCAACGCTCTATCCACTGAGCCAAACCGCTCTCTGTGTCTATTTTTGAGAGATGAGGCACAAGTAAGATATGTTTGTTTATCTGCAAAGCCCTTGCTTTATCTGCTACCATGTTCCTATTACTTATAAAGCATGAGGTCATGCAGGCGATCAGTTAGAAGACTCTGAACATTCAGTTGTCTGTCTCACACGAATCCCAGACAAAATAACCCCAAAGTCATTTTGGAAAGGAAATAATACACACTCTACAAACTTCAGATGGGGAAGAAACCAGGAAATGCTATTGAAAAATGTCTTATTTTGGCTTCTTACAAAAGTAGTTTGGACTTACCGATCGCTAGTTTATAAGTGCACATCTTAATGAATAATGTCCCACCCTTTATTGCATGAGTCAGGATAAGACAATACTGAATTACTATTACCCCCGCTGGTGAGTTAAATATGACCCGATGCTGTAAATGTGCTCTCCAGTATTTTACACTTAAATCCTGACTAATCATTTGCTGATGTTTGTTGAATCCAATAAAACGGGGATAAATCATTCCACTGTCTTCTTCCAAGCTGCTAGTGTGGCTTTATCTCGCTGCTAAAAGGAGATGAATGGGTAGAGGCTAACGATATTGTTTTCCCTCCGCAGCAAACAGCTCTCCGTACAGCTCCCCATGGCAGAGGGGATCAATTACTTTCGCTTGTCAACGCGGACCTAACAAGAAGTGACCCTGACAAGATAAGGGAGGCCTGAAGATGGCCTCTCTCCTGCTGTCTCTCTATTTCACGAGACTGGATGATGTTGCTTCTATTTATAAACTCCTCTGAAAATGCATGAGCTTTGCAAGGTCTCTTTTCCTCTGTGGCTGCATCTCGAAAGGGCATACATTAGAATAATAACATCAAATAACCTAATTCCTTGGAGTAAACAATGGCAATTGATATAAACACCGACTTACTAGCTAGCGGGAGAAAAAGGCACATTAAAGAGACAACGGAGCGTCTCAATCGTGAGAGGGGTGGAGACATTTCAATGAAGCTGAAACTTGCAAGCGGGTGGGGTGATGAAGCGACCCTGTCGGGTGGAGGAACTGGTGGTCACGATCAACCTGTCGTGTCATTTGGTAAAAGCTGCAAACCTCTTTGCATTTCATTTCTTCATGTATGAGACTGCAATACTACCTCACAGGGTTGCTGAGGAGATTAAATGATCAACATGAAAACGAAATTCACTAGCTCCCTGTATCCTAGTAATGTCTAAGTAGTAATAGATAACCCATAAGTGATCATCACCATCATTATATTCAAGAGGCCAGACACAATTTCCACCAGATCTGTTTGTATTAGCCTGTCTAAATCAATATCTTAGCCCAGTGGTCGGCAAACTCATTCATCAACAGAGCCAAATATCAACAGTACAATGGTTGAAATTTCTTTTGAGAGCCAATTTTTTTAAACTTAAACTTCTTCTAACGCCACTTCTTCAAAATAGACTCGCCCAGGCCGTGGTATTTTGTGGAAGAGCCACACTTAAGAGGCCAAAGAGCAGCAGGTGGCTCGAGAGCCGAGGCTTGCCGACCACTGTCATAGGCAGATGTTTTTAATGTGTTTTAGTATCTGATTCTTTTACTATTACCATTAAATACATTCAAATGCACACCATGTGACCTAGTTTATTGGGAATTGAAGGAATACAATGAGATAAAGAGAAAGGAAAAGCAGACTCTTAGAGTATTCTGACCCAGCACCCTGCTTTGCTGATATGAAAGCAGATCTAGACTTCCAAGCTCCTAACATCCGTCGGATTAAGAGGTCCTCCGTCACCCTGTAAATAGCACTGGAGATTCAGCTGTGGCCCGGACTCCCTGGGGAGCTATAAGCTTAAACAAGCCTCATCTGAAATTGAGACAGGAGGAAGCAGGGGCACTGGGACACGTCACTTCTTCCCCATCTGGCACTGCAGGGCACGAGGCGCTTCCTTCTGAATTCCAAGAAAGAAATCAAGCCTAGAAAATCCGTGCCAGCAGAAGGGCTGTGGAGGGCAAGGGACTGTGGACATCATTCATTCATAGCGATGTCAGGAGTCAGGACCAAAACAACAAACAGCATGCAACACACACAAAATGTAAAGCTGACTCATAGATTTTAATGACAGAATGCTCTTTGTTCTTAATCCCTTGTTACCACATTTTTATTTTATTATTTAAAATATATTTTATTGATTTCAGAGATATATAGAAACATCAATGATGAGAATCATTGATTGGCTGCCTCCTGCACACCTCCTGCTGGGAAATTGAGCCTGCAACCTAGGTATATGCCCTTGACTGGAATCACACTCAGGACCCTTCAGCCTGCAGGCTGACATTCTATCCACTGAGCCATACCGGCTATGGCTACATTTTTAAATTAAGTCAGATAATAGAGGGGCACATACAGAGTGCTCAGCACATGCCAAGACTGGCCCTCAGTGCAATGTATATATTAGCAAATAGAAGGCTCACAACACCCTAATGAGGTGGGTGCTATGAGTATCCTCAGTTTTCAGAAGAGGCACAGAGACACTGAGCAGTTTGCCCCAAAGCACACAGCAAAGTCAGTGTCTGAACCAAGGCTGATGGGTTACAGAGTCCATGCTCCTTATCTGTACTGGTTGCCTCACTAAAAGAGGGACCTCAATGTCAGCAGACTTCCCTGTAGACCATCTTCAGATGGAGTAGAGCTGATTTTCATCTTTCGTTGATCGTGTTTTGCTTATTCAACATATGTTATTAGGCAGTCTCTTTGAGATATGTTTAAATCACAGATAATAGCTGCACTCTGCTCCTACTGCATTCCCATAATGTATTTAAAGGTACATGATTAGGGATCTCTGAAAAAAAATTCTACTGCTGTTTAAGAATTGTTCCACTGGTGAAAAATTCATTGAGAATGATCGTGTTTTACAGAAAGATGACTGGTACCAGTTTTTAAGATGTTCTAATACTTTAGGGCATCTATCATTTCAAGAATGAGCTGCACAGTTTTAATGAGCCATTAATGAGGAAAGAAGGTATTATGACCCAGGAAGACACCCTGAAAATAAAAATTGCTTAGAAATTTCACTTTGTCAAGTTAAGCCACTGCTTTCTGATCGGAAAGTAGCTAGCCCTTACATGGTTAAGTGGAGAAGAGAAAAGGAGAAATTGAACAATCTCTGTTCATTTTTCCTTCTATGACAACCTAGAAAAAGATGGATGGAGGGACAGAACGGAAGGAAAGGACAGATTGGAATGTGGAAGTACCCTTCCAATGGCAGGTGAACGGGGGCCAAGGGAGGAAGGATGCCTGCTGACAACTGTCATTTCCACAGAGTCACTGGAGCAAAATGATAGCCAACGCCGAGAAGAAAATTGGAGCGTCTAGATTTTTTACATGGCTGCAGATGTCTCCTTTTGCTGACAATTACTTTTAAGTGAGAGCTTCTTTAAAGACGGCAGATTACAAGGTTAGCCAGAGACTCAGGGAGAGCGGGTGAGGGTGTAAGGGCTTTGGATTGAGAGCTATCCACTGGCGAGGGGAACTGAGAAAACATCGCATGCAAAGCCTCCGATAAATGCAAGTCGAAGTAAATTTCCATCCCAGACTACATGGTGCGGTGCCAAATACTGTGCAGTTAGCCAAATGTTCTGATTTGTACCTAGGCAACAGTCACTTTAAATTCTTATCCATATTCCATTTATCATTTTACTTTTCGTATGAAGAATATTTAGCTACTTCATACTGTGTACATTTTTAAGGGCATGCAAGTGTGTAGAAACATTGAGAGCCAGAGCAATCAATCTTCACTGATTCAAAAAATTGAAAGCAACAAATAAACAAAGGAGAAAAAAATCAGCCCAGCTGGCATGACTCTGTGGGTGAATGTTGATGTATGAGCCAGGAGATCATATGCCCCAATTGGGGGCTCCATCCCCAGTGTAGGGTGTACAGGAGGCAGCCTATTGATTATTCCTCTCATCATTGATGTTTCATCTCTCTCTCTCTCTCTTCATCTCTGAAATCAATAAAATATTTTAAAAAGAAACAAAAACTCATAGACATAGACAAAAGTATGGTGGTTACCAGAGGGAAGGTGCTGAGGGCTAGTAAAGGGTTAAGGATGTAAAATATACACTGAGTGGCCAGATTATTATGATCTCTGTTGTAATAGTCACTTTATATCCTATACAATAAAAGGCTAATATGCAAATTTCCCCCTCAACCAGGAGTTCAACCAGTAGGCAAGCAGGCCAACTGCCCGTGACCTCACACATGCACAAATTTATGCACCAGGCCTCTATTATATATATATTTACTGAGTGGCCAGATTATTATGCATTCAGAGATCATAATAATCTGGCCACTCAGTGTATAGTGATGGAAGATGGTTTGACCTTGGATGGTAAATATACAATACAATATATACAGATCATGTATCATAGAAATGCACACTTGAAAACTATATAATATTATTAACCAATGTTATTCTAATAGATTTAATTTTAAAATGTTCTATCAGGAGGTTTGGTATTTAGAGTAAAGAGGTAGCCAGTCATACAATGCAATTCCAAGTCTGTTTCAGAAAAAGAAGCCATCGTAGTGCTAGGGATATTGCTTCATTACTGTAAAATAATAAAGTACAAATAAGCACCCAATAGAGAAACATGGCAAAAATTAGAAATTATAACAATAAGGGAAAATATTTTGATATACTTAGGCAGTATAAAATGTGAAACGTAAAACTAACAGCCATAAAACTTGCTGATCTTTTACTTCCTATTCCCCAAACAGATCATGAACATTCTTATGACTAGGAAAGAAAGAGAGAGAGAAATAAAATGATGTGAAGAAGACTAAGTCACGATCAGGTCATAAAGCTGAAATAGCAGAGGAGACCTACAACTTCGATTTTAGGCTTCTAATACAGTGTATACATGTGTATCCAAGAGCATGGAAACAATAAAAATGTTTTCTAAGTATGAACACTATTAAGTAGTAGTTACCCTAGTAATTTATTTATAAATCAGAAATTCCCAAATAAATAGAATCGCCGTTATTTTGTTTCACTTCTTCCTACACAAGGATCATTGCCAAACCATCTTCTCATTTGCACCTTTGAGCATCTCCTGGCCTTGACCATACTACAGGTGCTCATTCCCTCAAATCCTAAGCCATCTGTCTTGAACACATTAGCTCCTGACAATCCAAAGCCAGGCTCCTGTTGGCTTGGAGGAGGTTAGCGGAATTGGGAGGGAGGAGGCACTTGAAGAGAGCCAAAATGCGGAGGCGATGCGGTTGGCAGTTTGGGAAGATACAGTGCTGGCAGATGTGATGTAGCCCTACAACTAGCCAGAGGGTTGAAAAATTACAGCAAGAATTCCATTATCAACATACAGTGCAGGCTTGATTCCAAATACTGTTATGCCCTCTCCCTAAATGCTCTCAGCATATTTAACTACATGCTCAAAGAATTAAAAAGAATGTACATCGGTAATAGACATATGGCTTTGCCACTTTCCTACCACTCATGCCAATTCTAACCACCCACCTCAGTCTCTTTCCCATCCTATCATTTCTTTTCCTAGCATCCCTAAAAATGAAAACAACCACCACCAATACTCTCAATACTCTCGGGTCTTGAGTATCTTTATAATAATAAAAGCTTAATATGATAATTAGACCAGGAGTCCTTCCAGACATCCTTCAGGATGACCTTACAGACAAAGCCAGGGCATCTGGGAGAAGGAAGGCCTACTCTTGCATGAATTTCGTGCACCAGGCCTCTAGTTTTATAGACATGAGAAGGGAATTACTGATTGCATATTTTATCTGTGTGAGATTTTTTTAACTATCACAGGTAATATTTTTGCAACCATTTACATAGTAAGTTCCCTTCTGGATCTTTCATTGTGATGGAGGTTCCCTCTAGATCTGAGCCTCTGCAATGCAGGAACCACAATCTATGTTTATTTTGTGTTCCCAGTACCCAGCACAGTGCCTAATCACTTCCGCCCAACATCCATTCACTGAGCAAGGATTTTTGTGGTGCTAAATACTGTATCTGATGCTGGTTAGTCAAATAGAAAATATCTGCTTTTATGGAGCTTACATTCAGATTCCATAGCAAAAGTTCAGAACCTTAGTAAATGTTTTTTGAATAAATAAATGGTTATTTAAACAACAACAAAAAGCTTGTAAAGATAATCTAAACTTGAATACACAGTTAACTGTTATCTTGTTACCACCAGTGCAAGTCATCCAGTTCATGAACTGGAGAGGTATGATGAGAAATGAGCATGTGTGTGTGTCTATATGTGTGTGTGTTTGCCTGTATGTGCATGTGTGTGTGCACGCACACATGTTTCTATTTCATTCTCAAGAATGACTGAAATGATAAAAAATATTTTCTAAGCATTAACACTATTAAGTAGTAGTTACCCTAGTAATTTATTTATAAATCAGAAATTTCCAAAAAATGTTTAACAGGATTTAATTATGTAGGCATATTGATATTTGGTGACATTCCAAAACAGACTCAAATGGTGAAATAAGATTGTAACAGTAATAGATTTATTTCCATAGGTCTTAACGGAACTTTTTGCATAACAATATGAAATATAGTTCTTTAGGAGAATATGCTTGCCTAACTTAATCTACCATAAAAATTCTTTTTTTGAGGACATTGAATCAATCACCTTGTTTTATATGCATAGAAATAAGCAGAGTGGATTCTGGGTACTCCTCCTGGATCCCCCTTCAAGGCCAATGCACTCATCCTCAGCAGCTGAAAATGTTGGGGGCAGATGCCCACAGATGGGTCCTCACTGGGCGTTGCCCTCAGCTCCAGGGAACCACTCGCCACAGGCTAACCTGTGGCCTCTGACCAGACAATGACAGATGGGAAAAGCTCCACTCTCTTGTCTCAACTTGCGACATCTCAAGCATCATCCAGCTCCAGACCTCCCTGTAGAATCAGCTGCATCCACAAAGCAGGTCAGCATTCCTCTCTGTCCCCTCATGCCTTCCCTACATCCTACTTCCTCACAGGTATGTCCCTCCCAGAGCAAGCCCAGTAAAATGTTTCCATGCCAGTAACTCTCCATCCAACCCCCCTTCCCAGCCCCCCATCTGCTTCTCAGGAACCCAATGGAAGACAATAAGCATTATGCCAACAGACATGTAAATGCTCGGATGAAGTATTGAGCCACTCACTTCTGTGTGACCAAAACTATATTTCCCTCCCGGGGGAACTGGAAATTTGCTTCATAAATAACTGAGCCTCAATTTATCTTCCAAGTATAAATATTTATAAATATTTATTGTGAATACTTCTTTTTCTGAAAATCCTCCTCAGTGTTTTAATCTATAAAATTCATTTGAGAGAGAGCCATGCGCAGCACCTGCATTCATTTCTAACCTGGCCTTGAACTTTTGTCTAACTTCAAAATCAAGTCCCTCCCAGGTATTCAAGTCATCAGTAGCCAAGCTCAGTTTTAGCCGCCTCTCTCCGACTTCAAAGTCAAGCCTCTTTCTACTGTGTCTCACCAAAAATTAATAACGGACTTGTGAAGAGAGAAAAAAAATCCACTTGCCTTTTGTGTTGAAATCTATGCATTTCAAGTTGTGCTGGAATATGTCTAAAGGGAACTATCAGCTTTCTAAGAACCATGACCTTCCTTAAGCAAATTAGACATGGAATGATATATGTTTACATACATACACACATGTGCATGTACACAATCATATTTAACAGCAGAAGTGAACCTAGTGTTTTTCTAGACAGCTCTCTCAGTTTTAAAGCAGAAAAACAAACAAAAGAACGCAGGTCCAGAGCAGAGGAGTGATTCTTAATGTCCCAGAGGTAGTGGTAGAGTACAGTCTGACTTCCAAAAACTGAACTCGAAATACTTCAGCCTGTCACTCAGGCTTCTGATGGAGGTCACAGGGAGTGATTCTCCACTTTACCTTGAAAAATATCACTTAGGTGTGAAATTACAACAGAAGTGTTTGAGTTAGGACAAACTCATTAGTCAACAGAGCCACCTATTAACAATACCACTGTCGGAAACCAAATATTGTTCTCACTAAATGGATGTAAACAGGAAGCCAGAAGGCTGGTCAACCTTAATTGCTCTGAAAGGTCAGAGCTGATTACTCACTGTTTAGTTGAAACATTATTGGTTGAAGCAGCCTCTACCTGTTTGTTTCATGTTAATTTCTGTTTTTGTTATTTCCTGCCTAAAGGCTAGGGGTGTGTCCCAAAGCCTTAATAAAAGGAGAGAAAGGCCAGAGCAAAGGGCAGTCCTTTCCATTACAGGAAGGCCTGGCCCCCCAATATCGCCAAATTAATGCTTTCTGGTCTCTCATTTCGTTTGCGTGCTGCCTCCTTCAGAACCCGAATCCTGACCGGGAACCCTGAACCACATACCAGGAATGGAATTTCTTTGGAGAGCCAAAAACTGACTTCTGTGTGTTGGCCACCAAGTTTTAATCGCATCACACATGCACGCCCGCACGTGGTATTTTGTGGAAGAGCCACAATCGAGGGGCCAAATAGCTGCATGTGGCTTGAGCCGTAGTTTGCCGACCACTGAGTTGGGGCACATTTGATTTCTAAAAAAATTTTAATTTAAACACCTTCTCCAGGACACAGTACAGGCATAAAAGCTAAGAATACACGTAAACACTATAAAAAAAATCACCTTTCATTCTCAGCAACACACCGTGAGCTTTATGATTTAATAAATCATCAGTGAGAGACTCAATCAGCCCTCCACACGTCTGAAAATCTACCATCAAAGAAACATTGAATGACGCACGTGGACTGGAACAAAACGCGCCCGGAGAGACGGCACCGCTTGAACGATTTCACCAGAAAATGGTTTTGTAAACATCTCTCTCTGTGCTTATCTTTTTATAGATTCAATCAGCACTACCTTCACAGAAACCATGCATGGAGATGCCATGGCAACTGCCGCATTCCGCGCAGACCCACACACAACATCAACATGCTTAAATGACTGTGCCTCACGCCCACTGACGTCTATTAGATGTGAGGTCCAGATATAAAAATAGCACCAGTGATTTCTTTCTTGCCAACCGGGGGCTCTGTTATTGAATTTTTAGGTGATGTAAACAATGCGGTAGTGGCAAAAGCAAAACCTCAAAGGGAGGAAGGAAGCATTCAGCACGTCTAGATCTACCCACCACCAACTGGTTCTTGGGGGCTTTTGCTGCAGAGGGGTCTTCCCTCAGTCCTGGGCACCTCACAGGAGGCCTTTGTGGGCAATAAAACAGAATCGGTAGGATATGGGATCGGTGCTTTTCTACCCACAAAGTAAAGGTCCGTTTTAAATTGTTAAATCTTTCCACCATTTAAAATGAATGGTTTGGAAAACCAATTGCAGGAGACAAATGTCTTGATTTGAGTAATTGTTCAAGTAACCTTAGTCTTCTTTCTGGGATACCTGAGAGACGTGGCTATAGAGTGGGCCTAATACTATTATATATCCAGGTAGCGCCAGCTACTTAAATAGAGGAAAAGATGATGGACACTATGATAGGGACAAGGGATATGAGAAAATATTGACACATAGTTTGTGGTGGTGTTTTGCCAAGTTTTACAGGACTCACCAGTTACAACTGATTCGCCCGTGGTGTTGGTTAAAGTGCTGATTCCTGCCGAGACCAGTTTGGATTGGTGGATAGAGCGTTGGCCTGAGGACTGAATGGTCCCAGGTTCGATTCTGGTTGGGGGCATGTACCTTGCTTGCAGGCACATCTCCACTGTGGGGCATGCAAGAGGCGGCTGATCGATGTCTCTCTCTCATCGATGTTTCTGACTTTCTATCTCTCTCCCTTCCTCTCTGTAAAAAATCAATAAAATATATATTTTTAAAAAGGCTGACTCCTGGGTCTCATGGCAGTTCCACCGAATCAGAACCTACGATGTTTTACTGCTCAGGAGGCAGGCGGTCCTTTGGAAAAATGCCAAAGGAGGGAACCCAGGTGGAAAGTGCAAAGGACCCATCAGTCACTAGGAGCCCATGTGAGCTTGTAAAGGGGTGAGATCTGGAGGTTTGAAGGAAGCAGCACCGCACAGCTCTTGTGGCTTTGGGAAATGGCTTCTGGTGGGGAAATGCTTCTTGAGGATAAAGACAATAATTAGAGAATGTAAGCAGAGGCAGGAGACATAAAACAGCCACTCAGGAGGTACGATTAGGCTGCTACTTACTAGACCAAAGTGTCTTATCAACTGTAACCACACAATGAAGCCACAACAATAATTAGAGTGCATCTCTATAACCCTTTACAGTTTGAAACACTTATTTAATAATTCACATAGAGATGGGCATGGGGTATTTAAAAGGCAACGTCCTAGAAAGCTGAGGCAGCTTTATCTTCATCTGCGAAACCTGACTGACTGTAAGATCCTGAGGTCTCGAGATCTCCAGCCCCGAGAACACTCTTGGTTCATATGAAGTGCTTAATATGATTAATGAATGAATGAACAGTACAGCTAAAGAGAAAATAACTTAGAGGAAATGAGGGAAGTGTCCATTATTAGATAATATCTGACAGTATATTGTTCCCTTGTCTGTGAAAGTCAAGCACCTACATGAAGCAGCATATGACATCAGTAGAGGTGGGATGGGGTGGAGGGGCGGGTCCTGGGTGGCTCTAAGAGGCTGTGATGATCACTTTTTAAGATGGAGAGCCACAGCTACCGAGTTGGTGTTCACACGGAGTTGTTCAATAACAAGAAAGGAAAAGCATTAGCTGGAGGGATAGAAATTCAGGCGCTGGCCCTTGCAATGTAAACATCGGCTCCCTGCAGTCAGAATAATGGCTGTAAGAAAATAAGTCCAATGTAAGCTTACATGACACAAACTACTACCTTAAATACAGCAAGGTATTTCCTCTGATCATGGTATCTAAGGCTCTCGCCACTGCTTTAATGGAGATTAGTTTGCTTTCAACA